>ML787953.1:294424-325461 GCA_009831015.1 Picea engelmannii | reverse complement strand
ATACTTTTTGGTATACGGAAAAGAATCCATTCTCTCGAACAGGCTATATCTTCCATCTCTTCAATTGGCTCAGGGATCTAGAGGGAAAACCTCATCGATTATTCAACAGAGAGTTGATACCCTCCTCATGCTGGAAGAGGAAAGGGAGAAAGTGAAATCAAAGTTTGTCACTCATCAGCAGATAGTTAAAAGATGGTTTGACAAGCATAAGGCCAAAGAGAAGAATTTTTAATTAGGAGACTTAGTCCTGAAATGGGATAGAGTGAATGAACCAAAGGGAAAACATTCGAAGTTTCGGAATCTGTGGCTCGGACCTTTTAAGGTAGACGAGAAACTTGGGGCAGTCACGTATCGGTTGAAAAATATGACGGGGGAAATTGACTTCCTCCTGGTGAATGACCAAGCACTAAAACAATATTTCTGTTAAAAATATGTGTGTGTGTGTGTGTGTGTGTGTTTTCATGTTATTATATTTTGTAGGTGTTAGGTAGGCTGATTGTAGAGTCCTTTATTTCTGTTTTTCTTTTGTGTGGTATTTTTGTTCTTTAAAATTGTGTTCCGCAAGGCATTGTTTGACCTTAATCAATACGGTGTAGCAAACTATGTTCCTGACTCACACTTACATGCAACACAAGAAACGTTGGGCAAACTGTGTTTTTCTGAAAAGAGTTATGCAGTAAATCTTGCTCATATCCTTGTCAAAAGTATCCTTATGGATGTGGTTGTTTTTGACATCCCTGCCAAGTACGGCATGCTTCTATCCAGGTCTTGGGGCGCCAAATTAGGAGGATCAATTCAGCTAGACATGACTTACGCTACAATCCCAATTTTTTGTGGGCAATTCACGCGAATGTACAGAGAAACTACACTGGCGTATATTGTAAGTGACCCTCAAAACCCGAATAATTACCCAGTCTATGTTGTTGATCAGGACTTAGGAAATTGTATATTATATATAGATGACAATTTTGAAGAGTGTACATAACAAGAAAATAAAAAACTAGAAAAAACAAAGAAAAATGTAAATATTAGAGAAGGAATGTGGAAAATGTTCTTCGATGGTGCATCATCCTGCGAAGGAGCGGGATATGGAGTTTTATTCATGGACGAAGATATGAGTATGCTATCCCCTTCTCTTATAGATTACAATGGGATATCAATTATATGAATAATGTATGTGAATATGAAGCTTTAGTTTTAGGATTAGAAGCTGCAAGGAAGTTAAAAATCGAACATCTGATCATTTATGGTGATGCAGAGCTTATTGTAAAACAAGTGAAACATTAGTATCAAGCTAAACATCCAAGGTTGAAATCCTATAGGAACTGTGCCTGGGACCTTATAGAAAAATTCTTCTCATCCTTCAATATTCACTCTATTCCCAGGATGGAGAATCAACAAGATGATTCTTTAGCAAAGGTTGTTGCAACCTTCATACCACCTACTGTCTTGAAACTAAAATATCACATCGAGATAAGACATAGACCCTCGATCCTGAACAATGTTCAGCACTGGAAAGTTTTTAAAGACGACAAACAAATTAAATGGTTCCTGGAGATGATTGATGAGTTTTCTTAAACTCGCATAAATCAGGAAAACCAGAATGATCTTGCTTAGATTATGTAGGAAGTGGAGAACCCAGAAAAATTCCAAGACAAGATTGCAAACCCCCGTATTCTCTTGCTTAAAAAAAATCAGATTCCCAGAGGCATGATCCCCTTAGAAAGGTTGTTTGACCAAGATGACATACCTTTAAAGTCTACCTTACATCCCCAACCCGAAGAAGTTGAATACTGCAATGTAGGAACTAACGAAGATCCCAAATGGTCAAGTTATCAAAATACCTTCCGACCCAAATGAAAAGTAAGTTTGTTGAGTTTCTTAGGCAGTAAAAAGATGTTTTTTCCTGGTCTTATGATGATCTGAGAACTTGCGATACCTTTGTTATTGAACATAAGATTCCTTTAAAACACAGCATTGAAACTTTCAGGCAGAAACTTAGACAGATAAACCCTATTCTCCTACTAGTGATAGAAAGGGAAATTAAGAAACTTCTCGATGAAAAAATTGTCATTCCACTCAGGTACTTTGAATGGGTAGCGAATTTAGCTCCTGTCATAAATAAAAATGGCGAAATAAGGCTCTCTGCAGATTTCAGAAACTTAAATTGGTCATCCCTTAAAGACAACTACCCACTCTCGAAAATGGATCATGTTCTAGAGAAGGTAGTTGGAGCCAATAGGATTTCCATGATTGATGGTTTTTTGGGTTATAATCAGATCGTTGTTCATGAAGACGACAAATAAAAGATTGTGTTTACCACTCTGTGGGGAACCTTTATGTACAATAAAATTCCATTTGGTTTGATGAATGCAGAGGCTACTTTTCAGAGAGTGATGGACATCGCGTTCATCGGTGAGAGAGATAAATTTGTTGTTATTTTTATTGATGATTTGACGGTTTTTTCTAATTCTGATGCAAAACATTTGATACACCTCAAGTAGACCTTTGAAAATTGAAAAAAGTTTGGTTTGTCTCTTAATCACAAGAAATCACATTTTGTGATGCAAGAAGGTAATATTTTGGGCCATATAGTGTCAAAAGAAGGAATCAAGGTGGACCCTAAGAGATTTGAGGCTACATACATGATTAATATTCCTAGGAACATAACAGAAATTCAATCTTTTTTAGGAAAGATCAATTTTTTAAGAATATTTATTCCCAACTTTTCTGAAATAATCAAAATGATTACAGATATGTTGAAGAAGGGCAGTGAAGTGAAATGGACTACTGAAGCTAAATCATATTTCGAATGTGTCAAGAAAGTTATAGGGGAAGCACGAGTGCTAGCAAGTCAAGACTATACAAAGGAATTCTTAATCTTCTCATTCGCTTCTGAACATACTGTTGCAGCGGTACTTCTGCAAAAGAATGAGGAAGGATTCGAGAAACCAATATCATTCTTCAGTAAAAGCGTCAAGGATGCAGAATTAAGATATGATATACTTGAGAAGAAAGTATACGCAATGGTGAAGGCTCTCAAGGCCTTTAGTTTATATGTATTTCATTCCAAAATAATCGCTTACATACCAACAAATGCTATCAAAGACATCTTAGTTTAGTCAGACAATGATGGAAGAAGAGGTCGACGGCTGGCTAAAATTCAAGAATTTGATCTAGAAGTAAAATTGACCAAGCTATTCAAAGGTCAAGGCCTGGAGAAGTTGTTGTCTTAATCGAATTTCGGGGCGCTCAAGATAAATAACCTTGAATCACACGAATACCTCCTAGATATATATGAAATTGATGATCAGGCGCCTACTACTCGAATTTAAGATAAGTTTTCCACCTCTATCTGGTATCACGATATTGTTACATATCTCCTTACTCTTCAGTGCCCGAATGACATGACTCTATCTAAATCAAGGAATTTGAAGTTGCGCGCAATTAAATATTGTATTATTGATGGTCGGTTGTACTGGAAAGACCCTCTAGGTTTCTTGCTATGTTTCCTAATAGAATATGAAACAGAAGGTATCATCGATGAATTCCATGAAGGAGTGTGTGAAGGACACCACGCTTGGAGAGAAATGGCCTACAAGATTTTAAGGGCTAGATATTACTAACCAAAATTATTCATCGATCTGAATGCGAGGGTCAGAGCCTGTAATTCGTGTCAACTGTTTTCTGGTAAGCAGAAGCTCCCTGCCCTACCCATAGTCCCAATAAAAGTTGAATCCCCTTTTCAACAATGGGTCCTGGACTTCATCGGAGAAATCCATCCACAATCAAGTGCTCAACATAGATGGATTCTAACCGCTACCAATTACTTCACGAAATGGGTAGAAGCTATTCCAACTCGAAATGCTACGGATTCGATAGTAATAAACTTCTTGGAAGAAAACATCCTATCGAGATTTGGTTGTCCTCAGAAAATAGTCACTGACAACGCCCAATATTTTAAATCTATGGAAATGATCAATTTATTCCAAAAATACAACATTGTGTTAGGACATTATATAGCCTATTATCCTCAAGGGAATGGGTTGGATGAATTGTCTAACAATATCCTGATGACTATAATCAAAAAAGTGTTGACAGAAAATAAAAAGGCTTGGCACATCCACCTGAAATACGCCCTATGGGCAAACCGAATCAGCACCAATAAATCTATAGGTATGTCCCCTTTTCAATTGGTTTATGGTAATAACATTGTCCTTCCTATCAATCTTGATATTCCTGTGATGAAGCTCTCACGGGATGTGAATGAAGAGACAAACGATGTTACAAGAAGGATGAATCAAATCATTGAATTTCAACAAAATAGGGTCGAAGTAGATGATAAACTTCAAAAGTACCAGGATAATATGAAGGCCCTTTTCGATAAAAAATCTAAAGACAGGGAGTTTCTTCCTGGCGATCTAGTTTCGAAGTGGGACGCTAGAAAAGAATATGCAGGGAAACATGGGAAGTTCAACCATCTTTGGTTTGGGCCATTAAAAATTGCGGATATTGAGGGAAAAAACTCTTTCTTACAGGAAAACCTTGATGGATAAATCCTTGACGCTCCTATCAACAGGCATTACTTAAAACATTTCATGCACTAGTCATATTTCAGATTCCCATTGTATATATCGGTTTGGATCAACGTTGTTTTCTTTTTCAATTTGCAATTTTTCCTTTCTTTTGTAAATTATCCAAATCATTTTATCTTTTTTTGTAAATAAACCAGGTTTACTTGACATCATCAAAGCAGAATATAAAAGCATATGTACCACATACCATCTCTATTCTGCGGAATTTTCTGACATTTCACATTGTGTTCCCGTGCAGAATACTTACTATTAAACGAAATATAAGGATGCATCAGAGTTTGACACTCATTTTTCAAAGCATTTGCTTTCTCTCAAAACAGGTGATGAATTAATGATTTGCCTATTTGAAAATACAAAAGAAATTTGAGGTGTGAGCTCCTACCCTGACTAGTTCAATTACAGTTGTAAGGAAATATTTTTGAACGAAAAGGAGGTTTCACTCATGATAATGTTGTCACCTAATCAAGAATCGAAGAAGTATAAAATTACAGCTTAGAGTGTCATACTAAGAAATTTTGAAGCCTTCTCTGAAATAAAAAAAAAAAAATGAAATAAAAAAGAAAAATAAAATGGGCTTGGAAGGAAGTTCGAGAATCAATAAATAAACTTGTGTGGGATTGGAATTTTTTGCATCAAGTCCTCTGAGTCCTCGTTCTAGTTATTTTACCTACTCCCGAACTTTTATTCACTCCTGATTTTCGCTACCTTTCCTTCGTCTTCATAGAAAGAAGGAAATTCACCTTGACTCTAAAAACTTAAAAACATATCTCCAAAACAAGATTAGGTGAAAATCTTTATGTTCCTTTGATTTTAACTGAAAGAAAGTATGTCTAGGCTAATCCTGATAAATTTTTCTCCTCTATCAGATTTTAAACTAACTAGTTCACTCAAAGTCGATCTGTGAAAATCAAAATCCCTATAAAATCTTCCATATAGGCGAAGGTGTATTGAAGATTGGGAGAAAATTAGTTTTAGAGTATACTTAAAAAATTGCAACAGACCTTCCTTTTAAAATTTTAAGCAGATATCATCCCTTCTATGATCCATACAGGTTGATTGCTCTCACTTCAAAATATTAAAATATAAGACAGATGGTGAAAAGAAATTCATAATTTCATTTCCCCCATCTTGTCCAAAGAGATTATGAAAGGAAATTCATGTAATGATTGCCCTCATCTCAAAAAAATTCTAAAGTGCTAATTGAAGTGGTGAAAAGAAAATCAATGGGAGAAGTAGATAACTTCGTCGAGGTATTGAATAGGTTCATTGGCAGTGAAGAAATATCTATGATATATGTATAGTTGTCAAACATATCTACAAAACATACTCTGATATCTAGTTTTCTTTCTAGTAATATTTACATTCTGAACCAACGAGGGATCCCCTAAATAAATCATTACATATACTTAACCTTGATGCGAACGAAGTTGGTCGAAGTCTGATATTTCAGTTAAATATGTTTCAATTATCTTAAATAGATCCAAACTAGGTTTTAGGAAAGGGAAATTTTTAAATAGCCTAACTTGAGATCAATAATTAGGTGTGTTTTGAAGGTTTTCTGAGATTCGGTTGAAGTTCGTTTTTTCTTTGTATGATTAACTCCTAAAAGTGTTTTCCAGAAATGCAATAATGACTCCATTTACCCAATAAAGGCACTCAATCTACTATTCTTCTGTGTCTCATAGGGAGATGTGATCCCCAGATAGAGCCTATGTTGGAACACATACAATTCTGAACTTTTGAGCTTTATACTTTCACCTCATGAAAATATATTTTTTACCCGAAGAAAGAGAAAACTTGGTAAATGACATTTTATTTTTAAATCAAATTCATTACTGGTTAGTTAATAATAAGGCGTGCATGATATTTGTTGTTGATGAGTTTTCTCTTTGATCGAATGATCCTAATAACCTCTGGAGTTCTAGAGCCACCTGAATTTTAAAGAGGTAAATCTCTAACGGTCGCTTCGGAGCTCTGTGTTTCGGATGTTTCAATAACTCTTAACAATAAAAACTCTCAAACTTTGAAACCCGAAGGTGTCTTCTCGCAACTTTTCCTAAACCTTTTAAAGGCACAAATCGTAGGATATGTGTACCTTTTGAGTCTTTCATGAGTGAACACGTGCCACCTATTTTGACATTTTAATTGGAGGATTCACATGATTCCAAGTAAAATGTGGTGCCTCCCTTTCCTTGACACATCATCCAGAATGACATCATATGTACCACGTCACTACAAGGGATGATCCTTCGGAAATTTAACAAAGAGTAAATTCATGAATCACCGATGTATCAAAATGTCGAAGTATCGAATATTCCAAAAAGTGAAAAGCTAAATTGAACATTTGAATAACTAAGTTAATCATCAACAAGAGACAATTAATGACTCTGCAGCAGTTTGGATTTCAGACATTTCCCCTGTATCATATTCTAAAATTACCGAAGTCTAAACTTCCAAAATACTTAAAATTAAGTGCAATTAATTAAGACTTAAGATGAGTTATTAGATAATTAATTGCTTCGCATTTTCGGGTTTCAAGAAGTTCCTCTCAAGATACATTAAAAACCCTCAAAGTCTGAATACCCGAAACACTTGAAGTTAACGCACCTTTTTAAACATGAATAATTAAGGTTTTAAAAGTGATTATCCAGGGGTTAATATTTCCACGGATTCAGGATTCGGGAGGTTCCCACTCTGTCACGTCTAAAACTCTCGAACGCAAACTGTCGAAATATTGATGGCATTTATGACTAATTAAGGATAATGATTCAAATGAGGATTGTGGATTGACAGGTCGACATCTCCATTAAACGTTAATAAATTCTTCGTCAGTGAGGTTATACGAGGATCAATAAAAAAAATTAAATTAAATCACTTCAGTTTTGAATTCATTTTCACCTTTCGCAAATTAGCAGTTCTATCTATTTGAAAGACTCACAGATTTTCTCTGCAATAGGTAACCTCAGTTTGTTCCCTTAGAGATTATGGCACCATGGAAGATGACGAAAAAATCCCGATGCGGCAGGTGAGGATTCGAACCCGAATGCAGACATTTTGTCGGACACCACGTCGCGAGCCACAGACATCGTTAAAACTTGGACACAAGAGACTCTGTCGAAGAAGAGGATGACACTTATGCAGCAAAAATCAGACACATAGCACAGTGAGAGTTGCACAAGATAGTTTCGTGGCCGAGACTCATGCCTTATAACAACATGATAAGTTGGGCCTCATAGCACAGTCAGAGATGCACAAGATAGTTTCATGGCCGAGACTCATGCCTTATAATAACATGATAAGTTGGGCCTTGGAACATGTTGACATCCATACCAGGAGCATCATCAACCATCAGAAGGTTTCCATCGGCTTTTTCCAACCGAAACATCTGCAAGTAATGTGATCTTATCCCCATCTCGCCGAAGAGATGCCTCCTTCGGATTTCTTTTTCAGTAAGAAATGGAAATCCATCATGAAAATGGAATTGCACCATAAATATGGGGCGATAATTAAAAGGCCGAGGATGGTGTATGACAAGAATGACCGAGATGATCCAGAATTTGCAAAGGAAGTTGTAGGTTCGTTAGGTGCTTTTTCCATTGCCAATAAATGGTCTGTGGAAAATTTTACCAAAAAATGCAACAGAAGTTCCTATTGGTAGAGCACTTGCAAAATCAGATATACGCCGGTGAGAAAACTATTAGGAACAGAATGAGTCAAGATTTCGAGCAAATCGGAGCTAATGATCGACAACAAATTCAACAGTTTCAGGACAACCTTGAGGAGCTCCATCAGAGTTCGCAAACCAACCAAGGTATGGTCACTCAGTGTGATGAATTGATAGAGCAGTTGCAAGCCAGATTGGACCTAACCGAAGGTACCTCGATAGACATCTCGGCCTTCCAAACTCAAGCACTGGAAATAAATGAGTAGCTAGAAGTTTCCTAGCGATACCTTTTTCTGAAGGTAGATTCCATCCAAAAGTGCTACCAAGCAGTATACCTTTCTCTGAAGGACATTTATGTCAAGGAAAGAGAGGCCCTCTCAACCCGAGCTAAGTTTCAAGAAGCCATCATATTGGTGCAGAAAGATAATGTCCCTGATTTTCCTCTGCTCTCTCCTTCTAAACAATTAAGAGGTGATATGGCCCTAAAGGTATGGGAAACAAATCTGGTAGAGACCAAAAGATTTTAAAGAGAGGTAAAAGAAGCTTTCCTAGAAGCGTTGTCATGATTAGACAAAAGGCTAATTGATTTTGAGGGAAGTAATATCTCAGAAGCCCTGGGGAAAATTGATATAGAAATGAACCAATAGAATTTCAGAAAGAGTAAAGAAGAAACTCTGACATCCATTCAAAAAATGAGCCAGATTGATCTTCTTAAAATCAATAAATGGCTAGTGAATTCAAGCTCACAGATCCAGGACACAACTCAAGAAGTGAAAAGGATCCAAGAAAAGTTGCCTCGGGTAGAAAGGAAATTATTCACTTTCAAGGTAAATGAAACAATTGAACCCTCAAGGTTTGTGGTGGAATTATTGGATAGATGCAACCAATGTATTGAACATGGAAAAGCAAGCATAGTTGGGAGCAAGTAAGAAAAAGTGCACATTGCCCTTTCCTTTTTCCCTCCCTACCTTTCACCTTCCAACAGCGACTTATCTCATTCACTCGCATTATAATCTCCACTTATCCCTAATTCATCATCATACACTTGTTCCATTATCATTCTTTCCACACACGGTTACTTTTTCCTGTGCCCTTTATCCACTCCTTAACGAGTCATGCAATGCTACTCATCTCATTATCCTTCCTCCTTGATCTCAACTGTGATTCATTGCATTGTTGAACATATTTGGAGGGACAGATTGCAACAAAACTAAAACGGCCAAGACAGTATGTATAATTATTAAGGTGGCCTATATGACATCTGTAGTCAGCCTAAAGGACTAAGGAAAAGAGGTGTTTCTTCCAGCAGGTGAAGAGACAGATGAGAACACCAGCGAAGCTCATCAAATTTTACACACTGTTGTTTTATTCATTCATATGCTATTTTAATTAAATATTGTAATAAGTCCAATCGTTTTGAGTTGTGACAGATTTGTATAAGTACATAGATTCAAGATCTATTCAATGGATGCTTCTTACCATATGTAATAGAGAAACTCTCTTTTTTGAGTATTAATACAAGTGAAGACAGAGATTCTACTTTTCGTTCAGTTTGAGTTATGTGTTTCCTCAGTATTTTCATTTCTCTGAATTTCTTTATGTAATTCCTTGAAAAGTGATTGATTGCAATTTAGTATTACAACTATTGTGATCATATTATATCATCAATTCATTAGGTAAGAAGTTTTTCCTCTGTATTTACTCTGAGTAAAACAAGACCTGCAAGTTGCGTGAACTGCATTTCATATCATGTTCAAGGGTGTGCTCTCTACTTTTCTTCCACTGCAAACAAGGTGAGACTCATATGCAATTGATGCCTAGCTTTGTTTAATAGTTTTGTAACTTTCCTTCACACCATTTTATATTATAATTGTAACTCAGACAACGGAATACGGCCTTTGTACTTTCCTATTATTAATTTCATTTAAGGATCATTTATTATATAACTAAAGGTAGGAAAATCACTCATTTAAAACATTCTCTTTAAATATTCATGAGGTCTGACATTACTCTTTGAGCCTTAAGATTAATCTCAAGAACAACATCATTTTGGCGTCGTTGCCAGGGATGAAGAAACGAAATCATTTTCCCTGGGAAAATGACAAGCTAAATTTTGATATTTGATGGTGAACAAAGATTGAATACATAAGTAAGGCTTATTTTATTTTTCACATGGCAACTCCACCGTAGAGAAAAATGGCATTCAGTCGAAAGAATACCAGGAAAAATCCAAACGATAAGAAGACCACACCAGTGTCAAATTCCGAAAATTTGTTGAAATTGAATGGATACCTCGAGTCAACTTTTGCATTAGCAGGTAAAGTATATCAAACTAGAGTTACACAAGTTAATGCTAAGGTTAATAATGAAGAACTAACCCATAAAGAAATTTTTAAACAAATTCATTCTACAGAGGCATCAACTACTAAACCTGAAGCTAAACTCGAAACTCTAGAGGAAGTGTTCCCAAGATAAAAGTTGAGATTGACTTGACAGATACTTTTACCAGTGAGAAAAAAAGATCCCTTTCGAAACATGTTGTCATTGACACCCTTTTGGTTCTCTCCTTTCCTGAAGTGAAGGTTTTGGTTTCCCAAAACTCTGAAGAGTACTTTTTATACCTTGATTCATCCCCTATCGTATCTCCTATATATACATCTTGTAAATATGAGGAAACCATCCCAAGCTTCCCTTTTCCTCCTCATATAGATATTCCGTCTCCTCATGAATTCACTCCCGAACTTCATTCACCACACCCCAAAGTAGTCGAAAGGTCACCACTTCAGTCCCTCAAATTTTTTGAAAATCCCCTTTTTAGCCCCCGAAGTCTGTCTCCTAGACTTCCAATGGCTGGTGCTGGAGGTGTTGGTGTTGGTGGTGCCAGAGGTGCAGGAGTTGATGGCACCGGAGGTAAACCCCCTATAATCTTTTCCAAGGTAGCTTCTAGATACGCTCCCTTGGTCCTCCCTGTTGTCCTTCATGATTTTCCCGAAAAATACATGAAGAACCTCCCCAAATTCATGGGAGAAGGAGATCTAACCGATATAGAACACATACCCTTTTTTTATCAGTTTGTTGATATCCTTGGTATAGAACATGAATATATTTACTCAAGGTTGTTAGTGCAAACCTTTGAAGGACAAGTGAGAACCTGGTTCAGAGGACTCACAGTAGGTTCCATACGAAAATATGACAAATTTGAAAATGCCTTCCTAAAACAATGAGGTGAGAAAAAGGACCATCTTTATTATTTAACTAAATTTGGGGCTTTAAGAAAGAAGACTTTTGAACCATTCCTTGAATTTATATAGAGGTTCCATAAACTGTATAACAAAACACCAGCCGAAGTCAAACCTTCTCAACCTGCTACAAAAATAACTTTTGCAGGGGCTTTTGATTCTGACTTCGCTATACTTCTAAGGGAAAGGAGATCTACCACTTTATGAGGAATGAAAGACAGTGCCATAGAAATTGAATCCAATATCATGGCATCTGAGAAATTAAAAACTAAGGTTGATATGGGAACCAGAGAACCTAGGCATTTCAAAGAAAAAGCAGGACCTTTTGGATCGGGGAAGTCCGCAGAAGAGAAAATGAATGAGATGGCCAAGATAATTAAAGATTTATCAAACAAAATATCTAGAATTGAATTAGATCAAACCAAACTTGATCCATACATTAGTAACCAGTTCAGGATAAACCCTAACCCCAGATACAACAAAGACAAGTAAAAAATGAAGATCAAAAGACCCAAGCCTCATTTAAAACTGAAAATTTTATGCAGAGGGGTGAAATGCAAAATTATGAGGAGTTAGAAGAAGATCTGAACAACCTTATCGATGATGATCTTGGGCCACATTTAACCAGGCAGTATTATGAGAAGTATTTAGACCTAGAATCATTGTTTAAAAATGAGGAAAAAATCAATAATCTGGGAGAATCTATGTACCAAGGTCTCGTCGACTCAATAATGGTTGAACTCCAATAAAAGTATAATTTAAGGCCCAGAGAGAAAAATTCTACAAATGTTCCACCAAAAAAAAAATTGTCGTGAAGTAAAATGAATGAGGTGGCAGTTACTAAACTACCAACTGAACCACAAGTTGACCAGACAAAGCCAGTTGAAACAAGAACAATTCAAACTAAGAAACTATAAAATACAGAAGCAGAAGTTCCAACAAGAGAAATTGAAAAAACAATTGGAGGTTTTAGTTTAGAAAATGAACTTAATAAAATTAAAATCCCAATGTCTCTAGTTGAACTTGCAAAAAACCCAATTTATAAAAATAAAATCATTAAAGTGATAAATTTTTCTGATGTTGAATGTCATGCAGATGTTATTAATATGCAGGACGAAATACCTATGATCATGTTTGTTCCACACATCGAAAACAATAAGGATTTTGTTGCTCCATTTTATATTACACTAACTGTGCACGACCATTTACTCCACAATTGCATGTTAGATTATGGGGCCTCTCATAATTTAATGCCTATAATTATCATGGAAAAATTGGGCCTCAAAATTACTAGACCTTATCAAGACTTGTACTCGTTTGATTCTAGAAAGGTTAAGTGTCTAGGCATGATTAAATATTTGGTAGTAAATCTTGCTCAGATCCCTGTCAAAAGTATCCTTATGGATGTGGTTGTTGTTGACGTCCCTGCCAAGTACAACATGCTTCTATCCAGGTCTTGGGGTGCCAAATTAAGAGGATCAGTTCAATTGGACATGACTTATGCTACAATTCAAATTTTTGGTGGGAAATTCACGCGACTGTACAGAGAAACTAGATTGGCATATACTCTAAGTGAACCTCAAAACCTGAATAATTACCCAATCTATGTTGTTGATCAAGACTTAGGAAATTGTATATTATCTATAGATGATGATTTTGAAGAATGTACAGAAGAAGAAAATAAAAAAATAGGAAAAACAAAGAAAAATGTAAATGTTAGAGAAGGAATGTAAAAAATGTTATTCGATGGTGCCTCATCTTGTGAAGGAGCGGGAGCTAGAGCTTTATCCATGGAACCAGGTGATGAATATGTTATTCCCTTCTCTTATAGATTACAATGTGATATCGATTATATGAATAATGTCTGTGAATATGAAGCTCTGGTTTTAGGATTAGAAGCTGAAAGGAAGTTAAAAATCGAACATTTGATAGTTTATGGTGATGCAGAGCTTATTGTAAAACAAGTGAAACAGTAGTATCAAGCTAAACATCCAAGGTTGAGAGCCTATAGGAACTGTGCCTAGGACCTTATAGAAAAATTCTTCTCGTCCTTGAATATTCATTCTATTCCCAGGATGGAGAATCAACAAGTTGATTCTTTAGCAAAGGTTGTTGCAACCTTCATACCGCCTACTATATTGAAACTGAAATATCACATCGAGATGAGACATAGACCCTCGATCTCGAACAATGTTCATCACTGGCAAGTTCTTGAAGACGATGAACAAATTAAACAGTTCTTGGAGATGATTGATGAGTTTTCTGAAACTCACATAGATCAGGAAAACCAGAATGATCATGCTTTGATTATGCAGGAAGGGGAGAACCCAGAAAAATTCCAAGACAAGATTACAAACCACCATATGCTCTTGCTTAAGAACAATCAAATTCCTAGAGGCCTGATCCCATTAGAAATGTTGTTTGACTAGGATGACATACCTATAAAGTCTACCTTATGTCCCCAACCCAAAGAAGTTGAAGACTGCAATATAGGAAATTGTTGGCCCTCGACCAAGTCTTGAGGTAACGTTGGTCGTGTTTGACCATTTTTGGGACTTCAACAGGCTGGTCAAAGATGAAGGGCCCGAGCAAAGTGGAGATCACAGGATCTCGTCCATTTTTAAGGGATTTTTGGGTTGGTATGGTTTATGTAACGGGTATGGGATGTCGACCCATGGGTTTACCCATGTTTAGACCTTTTTGTAATGTATAAATAAGTAGTTAGGCGATGTAAGTAGATTTCATTAGAGGTCATGGGCTTAGTGCATGACTAGAGTATGTTAAGACTTGCAAAGCTAAGTGAAATTTATTGTAAGATACTTTGTGCACAGACTATGCAAGGCTTTGTGCCCTGACCTAATTCAAGGAAGGAGGATTTGGAGAGGTGTGCACAGATCTCTTGTCCCTTGGAGGGGTTGGCTCAGTGTCTTTATGCATAGGAGTAGAGGAATATCAAAAGCTTGAAGACTAATAAAGAAGAAGAAGTTGGTGGACGTAGACCCACACTGGGGTGAACCATCTATATCCTGTGTTGATGTGCTTTGTGAAATGTTATTGATATTGTTTATGTTGTTTATCTGTTAGTGTATTGGTCTTTGTGTATGTTAGATAGATATATGGATGCTTAGTTATCTATTGATGATAAATGAATGCTAGATCTGATCCAATAACTATGTGCTAAGTGATGAAAAGTACTTGATCTTAGTTGCTACTGTGTTGTTCTGTATCTAGGGTTTAATCTGCGATGTGAATGGATGTATGAACTAATGCATTGTGTTTTCTAAAGGCCTTGTTAAGTGTTGTAATCAGAGATCTGTGTCTGAGCTAGGTTGTAGACACATGAGTCCTACAACCCCCTTGCCTCTACCTTAGGTGAGACTTCATCTGCTTTGCAGGTGTTTTTGAAAGGGCCTTTAGTTAGGGTTTTATTTGTGCGTTGTTGAAGCGTTGAACCCTGTATTTTCCCCTGTGCCAACAAATGGTTGTGTTGTCAGGACTTGAAACTGTGATTGTTGGGGACTGAAGAAAAGAGAAAGCTTTGTGTGTAGATATGTTGTTGTAGTGCATAGTATTCTACTTAACTTATGAAGCTATGTGCTAAGAAAGGAACCGGATCTGAAGAAAAGAGGCAAGATATCAAAGCTTTATCCTCTGCTAAAGGTAAGATAAGCAAAAAAAAAATCTTCAAAAGTATGAGTCTAGGTATATTCGATAGATTTTTTCCTAGTCCGAAAACTAGGGCACAGCTAGAAGAAAGAGTTGATATGAAGATATTTGGTAGAGATAGTGAAAGATATGTTATTCCTATGAATAGAAAGAATTTTTGGACTAATAAGTGGATGCAGGAACCTAGAAAGAATTGTTGCAAATTGCAGGTCCATCATTGCGACCTCAGTTTGTAGTACAGGAAGGGTTGGGGATCATTTAAAAGAAAGAGAGGATTGACACTTTGTTATAATTGTAGAATATCGGGACATCTTTCTAAGGAATTCCTTGGTATAGGTCCTATTTTTTTTTGTTGTAAAGTTATTGGTCATGAGGTTGAGGATTTCCCTAGAATGATTGCTAAAGTTGAACAGGTGAACATGAGACAAGAAAAATATGAACAAGGTCAAGGAACTAAAGATATGTTAGAGAACCAGAAAGAATCGGAGACTATGTTATTTCAGTTGAAAGAAACATTGAATGATCACAGATACATCAATTTACCAGAGATCTTAAAAGAAAAGTAGTGAATAGAAACAATAATAGGAGACTTCAACATAGACTATGTATTAAATGAGGAAACACATGTGAATCTTATGCCATAAAGCACTTGAGAAATTTTGGGAAAACCTGTTATGGTTCCTTCATTGGGAAGGATAGGATTGTTTAAAGGAAAGATGATAACCCTATGTGGAAGAGTGACTAATGTACCTATGATAGCCCATGGAACATCGACCGAAGAAGAATTTGAAGTCATTAAGTTTGTTGAGAGCAATGTTCATTTTGCACTTTTATTAGGAAAGACTTGGATGGAGAAGGACCGGATTAGAAGGAAAGAAGAGGAAGAGGTTACAGAACAGAAAAAGAAAGAATTAAGGGAATTCATAGCTAGAAATATAGCGTGACTAATAGAAGAACAAGAGAATAAGTCAAAGCAACAGAGGGCTAGAGAACTAGCTATCGAAGCTTAAAGAACACAAGAAAGTTTAAAGAACCTATCCATATAGGAAAGAAGTGTAGTCACCCCGGAAATAGTAAGATAAGAGGTACTACCCTTGAAACCTTTGGAAGACCCTCAGTAGTGTGAAGTTACTACGCTAAGGGAAGAAAAGAATAATAATGGAAAGATGAATCTAGAGACTCAAATTACAAGAAAGAAGGCCAGAAAGCTCAGTAAGAAGAAAGAAAAATTAGAAAAACTACGGGAAGTCCCAGAAAAGACTTCGCAAAAGACAGGCTTGCAGAACTTGAACCTCGTCGGAATAGTAGAACCGCACAGAATGGGACTTCGCCATAGTGAATATATATGACCATTGGAAGTGTCCCAACCATTAGAACAATGCTCTAGAATGGCTAGAAACACAGTTATTGACAGAAATATCGTCGTTGGACCATTGAGACCGTGCCATAATGGATGGATGCGCATTGATGGATGTATTCATACACGTTGAAGGAATCTATTACGACATTGATTATTTAACTCGTTGGATGTTGCGTTGGGACCAGTTTTTGCAAAATGAGATATCCGCGCTAATAGAGAACTTATTGCATACCACGTTGTGTTGTCTAGACCTCGCCATTTAATTGATTACCTTGCTTGTTCGTTCGCCTACCCGATTTATTTTATTACAAGTGTGAATGTCGGGCGAACATGGCGCAATAGAGAAGTCGGTGGAAAATATTCTCGTGGATCTCATGACTGAGAAAGTCATGTTTGTAGGAATATAGGAATCATTGACTAGCGGATTGCAAGAATCCCCATCGACTGGACGGCGTTCTGGTCGTGCTGCTGAGAAATGAAGCAAGCACCACGATGATTTGGCTAACACAAAGTAGGTCCCGTCGGTCTTGCTAGACTACATCCCGCCTTTCACTAGCGCGGTGAACCGTGACAGTGTCCCGCGTGACTTTGAGTACACGCTCATCAATGCATACCTCCCAAAGGGGATATGCGCAGTTGGACCCCAGTTGGGATTGATCCCAGCTTTGAAGATCAACGACTTCAACCTTGGATACTGGAAGAACTATGCGATGCTCACACCGCATAGGTACCTGAAGAAGATGACTAGGAAGAAGCCCAAGATAGTTCCCCAACCGTGGATTAAGGAGCTCGTTCACTCCATGATCTTGAACGTAATGAAGATCCCCCACTTCGGCCAACATCAAGAGGTTGACGCTTGTGTTAAACTCCTCATGTCATGCTACGATGGAGGGTATATGTGGCTTGATAGGCGTGTCACTGTGGATCCGGCGTTGATCCACTTGATCACTGGACTAAGCATGCAGGGACCGGACCCTCACCAATTCTACCCACGGAAGACATCAGATCGCCCCTTGGCATAGTGAATAAAGGAAGCCTACAGAGATGTAGAGAAGGGAAAGCGAGGCTACAAGGTAGCCTCCATCAAGGATGTTACAGTGCGCCTTGCTTGCCAACTGATCGCTGGCAAGCTCGTCCGAAAGAACCGTCTGACACAAGTCACAGGGTTCTTAGTCGACCTTGCAGGGAAGTGTGTCGAAGGAATGCAGATGAGCTGGGTGAGTTACCTCATCAATGAGTTGGAGAAGGACTGTCGTAAAGCACATGACCAAGGATATGAATTCCACTTCAGTTGGTTATTGGTGCTCATTGCATATTTTTCTTGGCAGATGCTGGAAGGAGCAACATTCCCTGAAGTCAAGCCATCAAAACCGTTCATCGTGAGGTTCTCTACCTTGTGATATATGAACAATATGGCGAAGAAGTGGTAGTCAAATGTTGTCTTCCATACTTATTACCTACAGTTGAGGTGTGCCATTGAATATTTTCCGTGGATGACCCCAAATACAATCCATCGATACAGCCCACTAGCGAATTTCCGCGTAGACCGACACTTCATCTACATCACCGCGCATGGGGATGAAAGTAAGGAGAAGCTACAGTCTTACTATAAGTTGAATGAGAAAGACATGGAAGATATCATTAAGGAATTGCCAATAGAATTCCTTATACCAGTGGAGGATGCATAACTCTCCGACCCCGATATCATCGGAAGCCCATTAGTCACCTGGGTAGAACATGATGGACAGAGCAGCACCAAGAAAAAGAAGAAAAAGGACCAATTCCAAGACATAGAAAGTGATGAGAAGGACAATGCATCAGAGGAAACTATGCCTAACTCACCTGCAGGAGGAGGAGGAGATGAAGTGAACCAAGAGGAAGGAGGGGAAGAAGGATAAAATCATTACAAAGGCAAAGCTACACCGTCGAAGGATCCCCTCACCATAGCATAAGCATCACAGAAGAGGAAGGTTTCCCCGGAGAAACCTTTGGCAAGGAAGAAGTATCGCACCAATAAGCCTCAGTCGAAGAATGTGCTCACAATGGATGACATTGATCTCATCATCAAAACTATAGAAGACACTTCAGAATACATCTTGCAGAAACATGGGGCAAAGAAGGAGTCAGTGTATGAAATAATAGAGAAAGAGATCATAGACATCCAGTAAGCTATCCATTTGATCCGTACAGTGCCTAATGTGCCATCCTCAGCAAAAAATGTAGAATTAGGGGATGAGCCCACCCAGTTGTGAAGGTTAGCAGTTGCGACAGAGGTTCGAATTCGTCGAGCCCAAGAGGAAAAGAAACAGGCCAGAGAAGTCATGAAACAAGAAAATGAGGAGGCCTTAGAGTAACTTCAAGTTGCGTAAAAAGAGAAAGATGACCTTAGGACGATGTTCGAAGAGGACAAAGAGAATATATAGAAAGAGAAAGACTAGTTGCTCGTGGAGCAGATTGGGTTTAAAGACGCAGTGACTAGAGCACTATGCTCTATGTCGTCCTTGGTATAAGAGGAACTGGAGTCAACAGAGATGCAAGTGGGGAAGCTTACTGAGTCCATTCAGCAGCTTCAAGCAAGAGTAGCAGAATTAGAACTTCAAGCAGTGTCGAGCACTCCACAAGAAGTGCGGTATCAGAGGGAAGAATTTTCCAGGAGCACAGTAGAACAAATCAAGGCATTAGCCTCAGAATGTAAACAATTGAGTGATCAAAGTGCGCAGACTTATGAGCACCTTGCAGAAGATCTGTAGCTGAGGAAATTGGAAGCACAGCTCCAGGAGGCGAAGCAGCAGGTGTCCACCATGCAAACACAGATGAAGTTGCTTACTGCAGTTGAGAAGATGAAGAGGTCACAGGAGTAGAGTGCAGTCCAATAGCAGGTTACTGTCATCCAGAGAAAGGTTATGGAAGCGACACAGAGACTCCAGGTGGTGCAGGACGAAGCCTGCACACTTTTCGACAAGATCGAGGGACAAGGCTCATAGCTGGAACAAATGGTCGTGATAGTGGAACAATGCCTGGAAGGCCCTTTCACCAAGCAAGTACTTCAGGAGTTCATCGAGTAGGAGGCTCTAGTGAAGCAGCAAGTCGAGGCAGCTCGAGCTAAGCTCAAGGCCTTCAAAGCAAATTTTCCCAGATCAGAGTGGCTTGGGACAAGTTGTAGCTGAGTGTTGGGGGCATGTTGGCCCTCAACCAAGTTTTGAGGAAACGTTGGTCATGTTTGACCATTTTTTGGACTTCGACGGGTTGGTCGAAGATGAAACGCCCAGGCGAAGTGGAGATCGCGGGATCTCACCCATTTTTATGGGGGTTTTGGTTTGCTAGGGTTTATGTAACAGGTATGGGATGTCAACCCATGGGTTTACCCATGTTTAGGCCTTTTTGTAATGTATAAATAAGTAGATATGTGATGTAATTAGATGTCATTAGAGGTCATGGGCTTAGTGCATGACTAGAGTATGTTAATAATTGCAGAGCTAAGTGAAAGTGATTGTAAGAGACTTTGTGCAYAGACTGTGTAAGGCTTTGTGCCCTAACCTGATTCGGGGAAGGAGGATTTGGCGAGGTRCGTGCAGATCTCATGTCCCTTGGAGGGGTTGGATCTATGKATTTGTGCACAGRAGCAGAGGAATATCAAAAGCTTGAAGACTAATAAAGAAGAAGAAGAAGTTGGTGGACGTAGCCCCACACTGGGGTGAACCACGTATATCCTGTGTTGATGTGCTTTGTGAAATGTTGTTGATATTGTTTAYGTTGTTTATATATTAGTGTATTGGTATTTATGTATGTTAGATAGATATATGGATKCTTAGTTCTCTATTGATGATAAATGAATGCTAGCTCTGATCTAATAATTATGTGCTAAGTGATGAAAAGTACTTGATCTTAGTTGTTAATGTGTTGTTCTATATCTASGGTTTAATCTGCGATGTGAATGGATGTATGAACTAATGCATGGTGTTGGMTAAAGKCTATGTTAAGTGTTGTAATCACATATCAGTGTCYCGGCTAGGTTGTAGACACCTGAGTCCTACAATCCCCCTACCTCTACCTCGAGTGAGACTTCATCTACTTCGCAGGTGTTTCCGAAAGGGTCTGTAGTTAGGGTTTTGTTGGTGCGATGTTGAAGCGTTGAACCCTGGGTCTGCACCTGTGCCAACAGAACTAACGAAGATCCAAAAATGGTCAAGTTATCAAAATACCTTTCGGCCCAAATGAAAAGTAAGTATGTTGAGTTGCTTAGGAAGTACAAAGATGTTTTTTCCTGGTCTACTGACGATCTTAGAACTTACGATGCCTTTTTTATTGAACATAAGATTCCTTTAAAACATGGCATTAAACCTTTCAGGCATAAACTTGGATAGATAAACCCTATTCTCATGCCAATGATAGAAAGGGAAGTTAAGACACTTCTAGATGCAAAAATTATCGTTCCACTCGGGTACTCCGAATGGGTAGCGAATTTATCTCCCGTCAGAAATAAAAATGGCGAAATAAGGCTCTCTATAGATTTCAAAAACTTAAATCGGCGTCCCTTAAAGACAACTACCTGCTCCCGAAAATGGATCATGTTCTAGAGAAGGTAGTTGGAGCCAATAGGATTTCCATGATTGATGGTTTTTCAGGTTATAATCATTTGGTTGTTCATGAAGACGACAAAGAAAAGACTGCACTTACCACTCCATGGGGAACCTTTATGTACAATAAAATGCCATTTAGTTTAATGAATGTAGGGGATAGTTTCTAGAGAGCGATGGACATCGCATTCGTCGGTGAGAGAGACAAATTCGTTGTTATTTATCTTGATGATTTGACGGTTTTTTCTAATTCTGATGCAGAACATTTGATACACCTCAAGCAGACCTTTTAAAAATGTGGTTCGGGCCATTCAGAATTGCGGTTGTTGAGCGAAAAAACTATTTGTTATTGGAAAACATCGATGGAGAAATCCTTGATGCTCCTATCAATGGGCGTTACTTAAAACATTTCATGTAGTAGTCATATTTTAGATTCCCATTGTATATACCGGTTTGGATCGACATTGTTTTCTTTTTCAATTTGCAATTTTACCTTTCTTTTGTAAATTATCCAAATCATTTTATCTTTTGTTGTAAATAAATCAGGTTTACTTGGCATCATCAAAGCATAATATAAAGGCATTTGTACCACATACCATCTTTATTCTGCGGAATTTTCTAACATTTCGTATTGTGTTCTCGTGCAGAATAATTACTGTTAAACGAAAGATAAGGATGCATCAGAGTTCGACACTCATTTTTCAAATCATTCACTTTCTCTCAAAACAGGTGATGAATTAATGATTTGCCTGATTGAAAATACAAAAGAAATTTGAGGTATGAGCTCCTACCCTGACTAGTTCAATTACAGTTGCAAGGAAATCTTTTCGAACGAAAAGAAGGTTCCACTCGTGATAATGTTGTCACCTAATCAAGAATTGGAGAAGTATAAAATTACATCTTAGAGTGTCATACTGAGAAATTTGGAAGCCTTTTCTAAATCCTTCTATGAAATAAAAAATAAAATGAACTAAAAAATAAAAATAAAATGGGCTTCAAAGGAAGTTCGAGAATCAATACATAAACTTGTGTGGGATTGGGATTTTTTGTGTCAGACCCTCTGAGTCCTCCTTCTGGTTATTTTACCTACTCCTGAAATTTTATTCACTCCTGATTTTCGCTACCTTTCCTTAGTCTTCATAGAAATAAGAAATTCACCATGACTATGAAAACTTAAAAACATATCTCCAAAACAAAATTAGGAGAAAAAGTTTATGTTCCTTTGATTTTAACTGAAAGAAAGTATGTCTAGGCTAATCCTGATAACTTTATCTCTTCTATCGTATTTTAAACTGACTAGTTCGCTCAAAGTTGAAACCTGAAAATCAAAATCCCTATAAAATCTTCCCTATAGGTGAAGGTGTATTGAAGATTGGGAGAAAATTGGTTTCAAAGTATACTTAAAAAATTGTGATAGACCTTCTTTTTAAACTTTTAACCAGATATCATCCCTTGTATGATACATACAGGTTGATTGCCCCCACTTCAAAATATTAAAATATAAGACAGATGGTGAAAGTAAATTCATAATTTGATTGCCCCCATCTTATCCAAAGAGATGATGAAAGGAAATTCATGTAATGATTTCCCTTATCTCAGCAAAATGCAAAAGTGTTAATTGAAGTGGTGAAAGGAAATTCAATGGGAGAAGTAGATAACTTCACCGGGGTACTAAATAGGCTCACTGGCAGTGAAGAAATATCTATGATATATGTATGGTTGGAATACATATCTACAAAACATACTATGATATCTAGTTCTCTTTCTAGTAATATTTACATTATGAACCAACGAGGGATCCCCTAAATAAATTATTGCATCTACTTAAACTTGATGCGAACGAAGTCGGTCGAAGTCTGATATTTCAGTTAAAGATGTTTTGATTATATTAAACATATCCAAACTCAGTTTTAGGAAAGGGAAATTTTTAAATAGCCTAACTTGAGATTAATAATTAGGTGTGTTTTGAAGGTTTTATGAGATTCGGTTGAAGTTCGTTTTTTCTCCTTATGATTAACTCCTAAAAGTCTTTTCCAGAAATGCAATAATGAATCCATTTGCCCAATAAAGGCACTCGGTCTACTTCTCTTTCACGTCTCATAGTGAGACACGATCCCCAGATGGAGCCTATGTTGGAACACATACAATTCTGAACTTTTGAGCTTTATACTATCACCTCATGAAAATATAAGTTTTACCCAAAGAAAGCGGAAACTTGGTAAATGACATTTTATTTTTAAATCAAATTCATTACTGATTAGTTAATAATAAGGCACGCATGATATCTATCGTTGATGAGTTCTCCCTTTGATCGAATGATCCTAATAACCTCTGGAGTTCTGGAGCCACCTGAATTTTAAATAGTTAAATCACTAACAATCGCTTCAGAGCTCCGCGCTTCAGATGTTTCAATGAGTCTTAACAATAAAAAATTTGAAACTTCAAAACCTGAAGGTGTTTGCTCGCAAATTTTCCTAAACCTTTTAAAGGCACAAATCGTAGGACACATGTACCTTTTGAGTCTTTCCTGAGTTGACACGTGCCACCCATTTTGACATTTTCATTGGAGGATTCACACATTTCCAAGTAACAGGTGGCACCTCCCTTTCCTCGACACATCGTCCATTATGACATCATATGTACCACGTCATTGTGGGGGATGATCCTTCAGGATTTTAACAAAGAGTAAATTCATGAATCACCGAAGTATCAAAATGTTGAAGTATCGAATATTTCAAAAAGTAAAAAGGTAAATTGAATGTTTGAATAACTAAGTTAATCATGAACAAGAGACAATTAATGACTCCGCGGTTCAGATTTCAGACGTTTCCATGTATCATATTCTAAAATTTCGGAAGTCTGAACTTCCAAAATACTTAAATTAAGTGCAATTAATTAAGACTTAAGATCAGTTATTAGATAATTAATTGCTTCACAGTTTCATATTTCGGGAAGTTCCTCTCGAGATACATTAAAAATCCTCGAAGTCTGAATTCTCGAAACACTTGAAGTTAATGCACCTTTTTAAACATGATTAATTAAGGTTTTAAAAGTGATTATCCAGGGGTTAATCTTTCCATGAATTTAGGATTCGGGAGGTTCCCACTATGTCACATCTAAAACTCTCGAACGTGAACCATCGAAATATTGATGGCATTTATGACTAATTAAGAATAATGATTCAAACAGGGATTGTGGATCGCTAGGTGGACATATCCATTAAACGTTAATAAATTCTTCGTCAATGAGGTTATACGAAGATCAATAAATTTTGTTTAAATAAAAGAACTTCAATTTTAAATTCATTTTCACCTTTCGCAAATTAGCAGTTCTATCTATTTGAAAGACTCGCGGATTTTCTCTGCAACAGGTAACCTCACTATGTTCCCTTAGAGATTATGGCACCACAGAAGATGACAAAAAATATTGAGACGCCGTTAAAACTTGGACACAAGTTTTCAAAATTTTGGAACATGAAATCATCAACTGTCCAGAGGACTCCACCAAAGAATAGGATGGCACTTGTGTAGCCAAAATCAGACACGTAGCACAATCAGAATTGCACAAGATAGTTGCACTGCCAAGACTCATGCCTTATAACAACATGATAAGTTGGGCCTTGGAGAATGTTGACGTCCAAACCAGGAGCATCATCAACCATCAGAAGGTTGTCATCGGCTCTTTCCGATCGGAACATATGAAAATAATGTGATATTACCCCCATATCGCCCGAAGAGATGCCTCCTTCAGATTTATCTTTTAGTAAGAAACGAAAAGTCGTCGTGAAAAAGGAATTGCACCAGAAATATGGGGAAATAATTAAAAGGCAGAGGATGGTGTATGACAGGAATGACCAAGATGATCCAAAATTTGCAAAGGAAGTTGCAAGTTTGTTAGGTGCTTTTGCCACTGCCAATCAATGGTTTGTGGGAAATTTAACCAAACAACTGCAACAGAAGTGCCTATTGGTATAGCACTTGAAAAATCAGATATAAGTCATTGAGCAAACTATCACGAACAGAATGAGTCAATATTTCGAGAAAATCAGAGCTAATGATCGACAGCAAATTCAACAACTTCAGGCCAACCTTGAGGAGCTCCATCAAAGTTCGCAAAGCAACCAAGGTCTGGTCACTCAGCATGATGAATTGATAGAGCAGTTGCAAGCCAGATTGAACCTAACTGAAGGTACCTCGATAGACATCTCGGCCTTCCAAACTCAAGCACTGGAAATAAATGAGAGGTTGGAAGTTGCCCAGCATGACCTTTTTCTGAAGGTAGATTCCATCCAAAAGTTTTACTTGGCAATAGACCTTTCTCTGAAGGACATCGATGTCAAGGAAAGAGAGGCCCTCTTAGTCTGAGCTAAGTTTCAAGAAGCCATCATATTGGTGCAGAAATATAATGTCCTTGATTTTCCTCTGCTCTCTCCTTCTGAAAAATTAAGAGGTGATATGGCCCTAAAGGTCTTGGAAACAAATCTGGCAGAGAGAAAAAGATTTTCTAGAGAGGTAAAAGAAGATTTCCTAGAAGCATTTTCATCATTAGACAAAAGGCTAATTGATTTTGAGGGAAGTAATATCTCAGAAGCCCTGAGGCAAATTGATATAGAAATGAACCAGCAAAATTCCAGAAAGAGAAAAGAAGAAACTCTTACAGCCATTCAGGAAATCAGCCAAATTGATCTTCTTAAAATAAATAAATGGCTAGTGAATCCAAGCTCACAATTCCATGCCACAGGTCAAGAAGTGAAAAGGATCCAAGAAAATTTGCCTCGGGTAGAAAGGAAATTATTCACTTTCGAGGTAAATGAAACAATTGAGCCCTCAAGGTTCGTGGTGGAATTATTGGATAGATGCAACCAATGTATTGAACATGGAAAAGCAAGCATAGTTGGGAGAAAGTAAGAAAATGTGCACAATGCCCTTTCCTTTTTCCCTCCCTACCTTTCACCTTCCAACAGCCACTTATCTCATTCACTCACATTCTAATATCCACTTATCCCTAATTCATCATCATACACTTGTTCCATTATCATTCTTTCCACAAACAGTTACTTTTTCTTGTACCCTTTATCCACTCCTTGACGATCCATGCAATTTTATTCATCTGATTATCCTTCCTCCCTGATCTCAATTGTGATTCATTGCATTGTTGAACATATATGGAGGGACGGA
The DNA here is from genome assembly GCA_009831015.1 of Picea engelmannii. NCBI lineage: Eukaryota > Viridiplantae > Streptophyta > Pinopsida > Pinales > Pinaceae > Picea > Picea engelmannii. The sequence goes on along the minus strand of ML787953.1, from coordinate 299,183 downwards.
TGGCAACAAAACTAAAACGGACAAGACAATATGTCGAATTATTAAGGTGGCCTATATGACATCTGTATTCAGCCTAAAGGACGAAGGAAAAGAGGCATTTTTCCAGTAGGTGAAGAGACAGAGGTGAACGCCAGCAAATCTCATCAAATTTTACACACTGTTGTTTTATTCAGATATATGTTATTTTAATTAAATATTGTAAGAATTCCAATTGTTTTGAGTTGTGACAGATTTTGTATAAGTACATAGATTCAATATCTATTCAATGGTTTCTTCTTGCCGGATGTAATAGAGAAACTCTCTTTTTTGAGTATTAATACAAGTGCAAATAGAGATTCTACTTTTCATTTAGTTTGAGTTATGTGTTTCCTCTGTATTTTCATTTCTCCGATTTTATTTATGTAATTCCTTGAAAAGTGATTGATTTCAATTTAGTATTACAACTATTGTGATCATATTATATCAGTAATTCATTAGGTAAACAGTTTTTCCTCTATATTTGTTGTGAGTAAAACAAGACCTGCAAGCTGCGTGAATTATTGCATTTCATATCATGTTCAAGGGTGCGCTCTCTACTTTTTTTCCACTGCAAGCAAGGTGAGACTCATCTGCAATTGATTCCTAGCTCTGTTTAACAGTTTTGCAACTTTCCTTCACACTGTTTGATATTATAATTGTGACTCAGACAATGGAATGTGGCCTTTGTACTGTCCTATTATTAATTTCATTTAAGGATCATTTATTATATAACTAAAGTGAGGAAAATCACTCATTTAAAACATTCTCTTTAAATACTCTTGATGCCTGGCATTACTCTTTGAGCCTTAAGATTAATCTCAGGAACAACTGAGAGCCTCGAAAATACTCTAACCTGGGAAGAACAACAAATCCCCGAACCTGTTGATGAGGTTGCCAATATACAAGTGATCACCTATGACCAGAAGAGAAAAGTCATCATGAAGAGAACCACTAAGAAGAGGAGGCTTACGTGCGATAGTTTGATTCTCATCACCACAGAGGAGAATTTGCTCAGCACAGAACACGCCAAGACGTTCGAGCTTATCGGCACAGGGATGGCTATCACAGATGCCACATTGGATAGAGAAAGAAGAGATGAATAGGAGATGGTCGTTGCACTTAAGGAATTAGAGAATTTGCACCATTTGGAAAAGTACTATCAAGACTCCACATAGGCCACGGTGTTTTTGAGAAGTGAGTTTCAAGATGCCTATGACAAATTCATGAATTAACGACACCTTTTCATTGCAGGTATAGCCGATTTCCAAGAAGACAACCTTATGGAACTAGCGATGAGAAAGGACGTGGAAAAGTGGTATGAGAAGGCTAACCAAGCAGTAGAAAGGATTGATTACATCAGCATGGTTCAAAAGGGTTGAGACGTCGAAGAGCACGATATTCGGGTGCTAAGGGACAGCAGCATAGATCGGATTAGGAAAGCGGTTGAATACTTGGTAAAAATGGCCCAGGAACCTCCGCAGGAGATTCAGGAGAAGTGGGTCGATTGTGAAAAGATTTGGGAAAAGATCAATCGGGAGATGAAAGACATCGGTCTCCCAGAATTCGACTCACCCAAGGACTTTGTCGACATACATGACATAGTCAAGCAACATGCAGAACAAGACTTGGCATGGATAGCAGAGATATCAAAGGTGGAAAACATGGTGCTAGGTCAATTACAGCAGTTCATGGAGCGTCTAATTAAGTCTGGGGAAGTTTTGCAGCGGTTAAGTCATAAAATAGTCAAGTATAGAGCACGGACAGTAGAAGTGAAAGAAAAATTTTCAGCCCCAATGGACCAGCAAAGGTTTATGTATGCCAACACATGCGAGGAACTCTTAGTGAAGTGGTCGGAGTATGAGAAGAGTCATCCACTTTATTATTCTTAGAAGAGAGAGAGATGAAAGCGCCATCTGGCGATATTTTGTTTTACTTAGCTTGCACTTTTAATAGTTATTTTTAGTTAATGATTCATTATAAATAAGGATTGACCTTTTAGCAAAGGTCAATGGTTTTGGAGAAGACCCTCATTTTTGGAATTGTAAAGAACTATTTCCGAACTACCTTAATTGAGAAGTCTTTTTTAGGACCATAGACAAACTTCTATTTTTTTCATCAAAGGCATTGCGTGATTAGATTTGAGGAGAATTACTTGCAACTTTATTTCATGAGTGAATGTTGTAATGAGTAAGAGTTTCTGAATCTATTGATAAGTTAGTTGTTTCAATATTTTTTGTAGTTCTTGTCTCTAATGATGAAAGCAAATCGTTGTGTTAATGTGTGATTAATACTAGATCTAAGGAAACTATTTTTCTTGCCATCATTTTATTGCATGTATGTTTTCTTTCTATAATTGTATCTTGGTCAATAATTGAAATACCAGCAAGTTAATGTATTAGTACTAGGCTTTTCACAGGTGTGAATATCTTTGACTGCATGCTTGAGCACAAGAGTTATGCCATGCTCAGCCTTCTTCAGTAGTTAAGAACCCCCATTTTACCAGCTAGTTTATACCAGCACACATCTTCTAATCAGACCTATCTAATAAAAGAAGAGACAAAAAGAGAACATTTAAACTGAAGGAGTAATATTCATAAGAAGATATCATGCCAATCACTGCGTAAAGCCCATCGATAATTTGGCCAGATCGAAATATCTAGAGAACCATTCCACCATCAAACGTTGTAGAGTCTAATTGGACCTTTGTGGCAGGTTTGGTTCCTGTTTTTGAGTTTAATGTATTTAGGACCCCTCAACATGTTCATGTGCTAGACAATTTTGATGTGGTGATTCCATAGAGTAATATCTTAAAATGTTGATAAACAAGAAAGAACTCAAAGAGATTGAGGCTTTGCCATGCTTGAACATTTAATGGAAATGCTTGGCAAGAAACTCATGCCTTTTTTAGGATAAGTACATACCCTCATTTCAGCGCTTTCCTAGATTAGATATATTTCCATATTATGTAGGATACCTACCAAACAAAATAAAGTTAGACATTATTATGAACTAGTTATCAACAAAAAAGTATGGGTCTTTTATTATGGTGAAAGACAAGACCCTCCATATTCTAGCGGTAAGGGTGGTGTTGTATATCCTTCTAAGAATCACATGATAAATTTTAAGGTGGGTTTGGAAAAGGGAAAAACAACTATGTTGATTGTTTTAAAACTCTTTTTAAAATGTGCATTGGATAAAAATGTCAAACCAGATTCTAGTGTATGGTGATTCCAGCTTGGTTACCAAATGGATGAAAGGGTCCTACCAATTTCTCAATATTTATCTTAGACCTATTGGTGATCAATTAAAATAAGTGGCAAGTTCCTTAGAATCCATTTCGTTTACTCATGTTTATAGAGAATCAAATGAGGAGGCAGATAAATTATCAAATGAAGCACAACAAGCATGGAATGCACATGAATATTGGAGGAAAACATATACGGAATAGTTTTTTTTTCTTCCAAGCAAGAAAAAACTTTATATTCCATAAAATAAATATACATATTCCTGTCCAAAAACAAACTACTTTGAATCTTTTGTTCAACTTCTATTACTTTTCTGTCTCTTTTATACTATCCTTTCTATTTTCTTCGAACTTGCAAAATATGAATAAACTATATTCTTCGAGAAACCTTGCATTACATAACAAATTACAAAAACATAGCCAAAGCCTATTCTATTGTCATTTCATAACATAATTTAAGTAAAATTTCATGTCTTCCATAGGCTGACCATCATAGTATTCCTAAAAACAATAAGTCCCATCGTGAAGTTCAAGAGAATCGTTTGAAAGTTTATATGCATCCCCATTCAACTCACAATAAACATGTTTGCAAGTGAACCATTCCAGACCCGCTAGAAAATATCTCACATGGGATTTGCATGTTGCTAGGCATGCTACCTGAATATCTCATTTTACATTGACCCAGTCTACCACTATTTTATAATCACTATAGATCTAGAATTTGCACAAGTTAAGAGAACTCACCATAAATAAAAATGGCCACAAAGCCACAATTTTGTCCTTTTTATTCTAGCCCCTACCTGGAGTATAAATAATATTATAGCAATGATTGTATGTTATATAGAGCACATATAAAGCTCCACGTCTCGCAGGGTGGCCTTGACTAGCCCCGTCGAAAAAAACTCCATGGAACCTTCTTATCAATATGTGGCACTTCTATATTCATGTGCTTTGGATCCTTCTCTTTATACATGTGCTCCCTTGAGAGATTTATAACTAAACCACCCATTGCTTCCTCTGGAATATACCTATTGTTATAACCCTATAATTTATAGGATCAACTGGTGACTGAAAATTTTATCCTTGTAATGTTTTTTGGATTTCAATTAATGTTTCATCGTGCAAATGATTTGAAAAGAAAAAGAAAAGAAAAGAAAAAGAAGAAAAAAGAACATGAAAAAATGAAAAGAGAATAAAAGAGGGCATAGAAGAAAAAATGAACAAAGCCCCATGCAATAACAATGACTTGAGCCATATTGTTTAAACATGGTTAAGTCCTTTTGAAATGATGTTGATAGGATTAGTGAATAAGCTTGTCTAAACTGTTTAATCTTAGCCAAGTAGATAGGTTAGTTAGTGAATAAATTTGATCAGACTGTTCAATCTTGATCAAATAGCCCCAGGATAGAGTAATTTCTTAGCCCAACAATTTAATCTGGGCTAAAGGTGTACGTAGGTAGGATAGGAAACAGGCTAGCCATCTTTTCTTTCAATAAA
>ML787953.1:275036-291630 GCA_009831015.1 Picea engelmannii | reverse complement strand
AGAGGTGTACACCCAGCTGATTAGATGGATCTACACAAGCATACGGGAGAAATGGTTTTCTCTACATTGGCAAATGCTTCTACTTATGATGCTAAGTTACAGGTTTCTCTGAACAACGTTCAGACTCAGTTAAAATTGGAGAAGATATCATCTTTTGCAAAGGGAAATAGAATTAAGTCCTTAGAAGAATTGGTGCTTAAGATTGGGTATGATCCCTCTAATATGAAATCAGTTGAGGAGATGCTCAAGAAAAAGAATGTTGACATAGAATCTCTAAGGAAACAACTAAAACTACCACCTACAGAAGATGCACAGGCAAAGGAGATAGCTGAGACACAAGGTGAAAAGGATGAAATGCTCAAGTTGATCATGGAGCAGAATGCACAGTTAAGAGAGATAGAAGCAGAGCTGGAGAGATTGGTAAAGGAGAAGGAACAAGCCACACCTATGGAAGTCATTCCATTGAGTGTATTTCCCCTCACAAGAGTTAGCACAGCAACTGTAGCAATGACCACCATAGCAGAAATTCCATCAGCCACCCCAATGACTACTCTAGAAAAAATTGTGGAGATAGCAAAATCCATGGAGGAGATGAACTTGCAAGGAACGAAAATCAACAGACTGGAAAATGAGGTTGAGAACCTTCAGGATCTCAAGTCTTCTTACCATACAAGCTACACCATAGAGAAACAAACATCAGAAAATCTCAAGCAGGAATTGCAACAACTACAAAAGCAAACAGTGGCGGGCAATACACTTGTCGAAGCAAAGGAGAATATTTGGATGGATATCTCCAAATCCATAAATGAAATCTGGCCTATGGTGCAAATCATGTTTGAACAAAATGAACTGGTACTAAGGAGCAGGAAGGCTATTGACAAAATAAAAGGAGAGTTGGGAGAAATTCCCACTGAAGCCAATGAAATCATTAGATTCTTGAACTCGAAGAACAAAGAAGAACTAGAATACCTGAAGATTGAAGATAGGACATAAACCATCCTCAAAGTCAAGAAAGTACTGAACAAAAGAGGACTGGTGTTGCAGTTGGAGGAGAAATTCCAGAACATGGACATTGGAGTTCAAAGGTTCTTCAGCAAGATCGAGGCTTTGCAGAAGAAAGGTCTTCCTAGTCAACTGGTCCTAAATGACAAGTTGATGACTCTTCCCGATTACAAACAGAAGATGGTCATGGTGGACAAAGACAGTTCCAAGTTTTCAGGAATACAGGGCAGTATAACGGGCAAGGCATTCTTAGAAACTTTGCAGCCAGACCTCAGCATACAGCATGAGATCAAGTATATTTTCATCGTCAAACCGACTTTTTCCAAGTACACAAAAATCGATGAAATATACCAGAGACTACTCAAAGTCACCATTCCCAGTCAGCTAAGATGGGAAGTTGTGCAATTTGATCAAATAGGAGATCAGGTGTGCAAGTTGATTCATCATGTGGATCAGTTAAAGTCATGTGGGTAACTCACCAACGGCCTTCCCCAGAATCAGCATGAAGAATTCGAAACATCATCGACAGTTCCTAAATTTTTGTATCTTGTTAGTTAGTTAGTTAGACTTAGAATCTGCCACATCTTGATCATTAATGACAGGGTCGTTTGTAATTTTTGTTATAAATACTTTAAACTTTGAAGCATTGAGGGTTTATCTTTTACACCCTAGAAAGTTGTAAGCACTGTAATTTTTATCAAGAGATCTTCCAGTAATACAAAGAGACGTTTCACAGGATTCCTGTGTGTTAACTATTGGTGAAGTTTTTCTCTTTCTTCGTTGAATTTTTATTTTTCTTAAGTTATCATCTTGTTTTCTGATCTGATCATTTAAAGGGAGTTAAGTTGCAGAATTTACCTTTGTGTACTCTGTTTCTGAGATTTTAAAGATCTAAATGTTTATCTTCTGATGTTTCAATAAAGAAATTCGCAATTGCTTCTTTATTTTAATTCACAATCTCGCATTTTCTTCTATCCATCACTTTATTTCTAAAGAATCCAGTAGTTGCATTATCATGCCCTGTGAAAAGAATCTTTACATATGTTATTCGATCTCTATTTTTATAAAACAGACCCCATAGCCCAATGGAGGTGTAAACCCTATTTCAGCCAACTCACAAAAACAAACAACCCAATCTCATTTAATCTAACTATCCTAATATCCAAAAACTAAAACAAAGTTAAATCTTACAGAGAGATCCCTCTCTGAAACTGGTAAGGCTAGATCTCAGTTTCAACGTGGTTGGATAAAGTTGCCTCTAGTAAATTTCTTCTACCCCCCACAACCTCTGGGAATTTACAGAGCGTTAACATAGTGGCCACCATACTGGGGAACTGAACAATCTTTCAATCCTACGATTTCTTTTCCCTAGACAAAGAAAACCTTATTTCTGAACAAGTCATAAAATCCAAACATATAAAGAGATAATGTTCAGAGGTTGTTAAAGTTTGTATATAATAAGTTTAATATTCTCTTATAAAGAAAAACAAAATAAAAATTATAATTCTAGCTCCCAAAAGAGTTTTTACGAGATCTCATCCAGACCCAAAACCTGTACTAGTAATAGACAATCCCAGAAAATTATTCATGAAGAAAAACACTGCAGTGGTTTCTGGGAGTCACAGTCCACTTCTAAGGTCCCCTTCTCTCCCAGAGAAGTTAGTTTCTCTTCAAGATCTCAAGTTTGATATATATTTTCAACAAAGCCTTTTCAAGACAAAATCTGATAGTTTTGTCAGTGAAACGGTTTTAGATCAAATCGTCATTCAGCCCAGGACCCCTGAAATACTCTTTCCCAAAGCTAAAGTTTATCAATGTTTTTGCCCCGAATCTAATAAGCTTGAAGACCTAGTTGTGAATATTGGTCAAGCCTTAGACAGACTCCACCTTCAGCCATCAATCAAACTCCCTACTTTGACGGTTGTTGCAATTTATGTTAAATCTAAACCAGGTCACTCCATTTCTCCCAGCCCTTCATCTTCTACAGCTTCAGTCACTACCTCTCATGTCGCACAGGTTGTTTTTTAGCCTCCTCCACCAATCATGGCAGTGCAATATGCCCCATTGGTGTTGGTTTCCCCTTTACATAAAATGCCTCAAGATTATCAAACCAGACTCCCTCAATTTGATAGTACTGGTCCCCTAAATGCATAGCAACTTGTTGACAAAATGAACGATTATTTTGATTTACAGGAATTGGATGAAGCTGATGTGAAGATGAGACTATTTGCACAGAGTTTGACTGGAGATGTAAAAAAGTGGTTCAAGGCCTTACCTGCTGCTACCATAACTGACATTGTTGTTTTTCATCGAGCTTTCCTTGATAGGTGGGAGGTGAATAAAAATCCTTTCCAAATCCCGTCAAAATATGAGAACATCAGACAGAACCAAGGAGAGACAGTGCAAGATTATTTCACTCGTTTCAACAATATATACAATGCAATTCCAACTGATATCAAACCACCATAAGGTTTGGCATTAATAAAATTCCCTGATGGATTTGACGCAGATATGTCTTGTCATATAAGAGAGAGAAATGTTGCAACTATGGAATACATGCAGAAAAGTGTCGTCAATGTAGAAGCAAATCTTTTGGCCAGAAGGGCTAGGCAAAAAAAAGAAAGGAGAGTCAYTATCAAAGAAGAGCCTTMTATTTCCTCATCAAACGCAAAACTATATTCTCTAGACRGAGCTATGGAGAAAATGATGGAGAGACTCACTGTAACTGACAGAAACCCACCTAGGGAGAACCAAGCYGCTCCTCGAATTCGAAACCCAAACTTCAGAAGAAATCCACCCCAGATCARGCAAAGAGATCCTAGAGATCAAAGAGAGCAGAGGAGGCCTGATCAGCAGATCAAACCTCCCTTCCARGAGAATTACGTTGATGATGGGGAGGAGGAAATCGAGGAGTTTGATGACACTCATATAAACCTAAAGGGTGATCACGATCACGATCATGAATCCATTTTCCTCACCTAGGAAGAGCACGAGATGTTCCTCCTTTYACAAACGGAGGTAAATGAGGAAGCWGAGGAATTAGAACAATGGGATTTTGAGAACGTTATAATGGAGATTCACATGCAGTATAACCTAAGGAAAAAGAAGACAAACGAGAACTCTCTGAAGAAGGTTGATGAAACCAAGAAAGCCTTGGAAAAAATTCCAAAGAAAGTCCCTGAGAGAAACAAAGGTGGACCTCATACACAAAAAACTCAAAAAATAATACAAAGAGAAAATCATACTGAAGTTTCATCAATCAGTCAACCAAGTGCACCTGGCCACAGAATTCTGACAGATAAGCCAAAAGTACAGACCTTAAGAAAATCGTCCACTGCATTCAACCTTGAAGGGGGACTAGCTAAATTAAAAATTCACATTCCCCTATCCAAGTTGATGAACAAGAACGCTTACAGGTCTCAGGTGATTAAATCTTTAAGCATCGAACCTGAGATAGGTACTAAGGCTTTGAATGTTGGATCGGTAAATCACTCGAACACAGTAAATCTTGTTGATGACCGGCCAGAGCTCTTGTTTGGTCCTGAAGTTGATGGTCAAACTGATAATGGTGCCATAGCCCCTTTTTACATCAGCCTAAACATCCATGATCTGATATTACACAAAGTTATGTTAGATTCGGGTGCTTCTCACAACCCGATGCCCAAAGTCGTGATGGAAAAGTTGGGGCTCGAGGTCAGTAGACCCTACAAATATTTGCATTCTTTCAATTCCAGCAAGGTTAAATGTGTAGGCATGATCAAAGTCTTATTCATTACATTAGCAAAAATCCCAACAAAGAGTATGGTAATGGATATAGTAGTTGCAGATATTCCCCCAAAATATGGTATGTTACTATCAAGATCATGGGGGGCTAAGCTGGAAGGAACCATGCAGCTAGATATGTCCTACGCCACCATCCCAATATTTGGACAGCAGAAGAGATTGTATAGAGAAACCTTGATGAAGTATATGGTCAGTAGTCAGGAAAAGCCGCATAACTATCAATTGTACTCTGCAAACTCTGATCTAGACTCTTTTATTCTATACAATGATGGTGATGCGGAAGAACAAATTGCTCAGCTAGAATATGATACACATGATTCGAAAGAAAGTAAAGAAATCATTGAGGCAAGAAGGGTGGAAATGGTAGAGAGGGAGGAACTGCCAGCAGATTCTTGGAGCATGGATTTCGATGGTGCGGTGAGTAAATAAGGAGCTGGAGCTGGAGTTTGGTTGCATAATCACAGGTCATGGTATTCCGAGAATCATTCTTATAAACTGAATTTCCAATGCACTAATAATGTAGCTGAGTACGAGGTTATGATGCTCGACCTGAAACTACTAAAGAAAGTTGGTGACAAACAGATCATGGTAAGGGGTGATTTTGAACTGATTATCAAGCAAATCAAAGGTGAGTATGTAGTTAAACACCCCAGACTTAGGGATTATAGGAATGATTTTTTGGATGCTCTTCAGTGCTTTACTGAAATCGACTTGCAGGTAATGCCTAGAGGACAAAACATACTAGCAGACGGGATGGCTACGTCAGCATTTACCTGTAAAATTCATTTATGTCCCACACGCAAGTACATCGTGGAGGTGAAGTGCAGACCAACTGTTCCTGAGAACATCAGATACCAGCGGGTATTTGGAAATGACGATCAAATTGAAGACTTCCTACAGTGTAAGAATGATTTCTAATGTGCAAACATAGATTTAGAAAATGATGACGAGATTGTAAATAAAGTTGTTTTTGAAAGTGGTAGTGTAAATAACGTAGATTCCAAAGAGTTCAATGAAAGTAAAGTAGATGCAGATGAATTAAATGAAAATGAGATAGATTCTGGTATTCTACATTTGAAAAGTAATGTGTTAACCAGAGGTCTAGTTCCGCTAGAAGACTTGTTCGATATTAATGATGTAGCCAAAAATCCGAAAATTGAAGCTAGTGGTAAAGAGGTCGAAGAATGCAACATAGGAATAGAATAAAAACCCAATATGATAAAACTCTCCAAATCTCTACCCCTTGAGAAAAAATGCAAGTACATTGAACTTTTTAAGGAATATGTGGAGTTTTTTCCTAGTGTTATGAAGACTTAAAATCCTACGACACAAGTATCATACCGCATCGGATTCCTATAAAAGAAGAACACAAACCTTTCAGACATAAACTTAGGAGAATAAATCCCGAGTTACTTCCCCTAATAGAGAAAGAAATCAAAAAGATTTATGATGCGAAAATCATAGTCCCCTTGAGATTTTCCAAATGGGTTTCTAACCTAGTTCCTACCAGGAAGAAAACTAGCGAGATCATACTTTGCATAGATTTCAGAAATCTGAACAAAGTCTCTCTCAAAGACAATTACCCTTTGCCCAAAATGGACCACATTTTACAAAACGTGGTTGGGTCCAGTAGGATCTCCTTACTAGATGGTTTCTCGGGCTACAACCAAGTCCTTGTCCACCCAGAAGATCAAGAGAAAACAGCATTCACTACACCTTGGGGAACCTTCATGTATGTGAATATGCCTTTTGGTTTGATGAATGCTAGTGCCACTTTCTAGAGAGCAATAGATATTTATTTTGTGGACGAGCTTGGGAGATTTATAGTCATTTATCTGGATGATGTGACGGTCTACTCCCAATCTGACGAGGAACACTTGTTTCACCTTAGATGCGTTTCTAAGAAGTGCAGAAAATTTGGGATTTCTTTGAATCCTAAGAAAAGCCTTTTCGGGTTAGAAGAAGGCAAATTGTTGGGACACATAATCTCTAAGGAAGGAATCAAAATAGATCCCAGCATAATAGAGGTCATCCAAAAAATGGAACACCCTAGGAATATTAAAGAGCTACAGACTTTCATTGGAAAAATAAACTTCCTAAGAAGATTCATACCTAACCTGGCCGAACTTCTCATGAACATCAACAATATGTTGAAAAAGGACACAAAAATAAAATGGAACACTGAATCCAAGCAGTATTTTGAACAGGTTAAGCATGCACTCACACAAGCTCCAGTGTTGATTAGTCTAGACTTTACGAAATATTTTTAAATTTTCTCTTTTGCATCCGAACACACCATCAAAGCAGTACTACTGTAGAAAAAACAGCGAAGGGTATGAACAACCCATACCCTTTTTCGGTAAATCTTTAAGAGACGGTGCGTTAAATTATCAAATAATGGAGAAACAAGTTTTCACCTTGGTGAAAGCCATAAAAGACTTTAGAGTCTATATTCTCCATTCCCATGCCATTGCCTATGTTCCAAATGCAGTGGTAAAGGATATTCTAACTCAGGATAATCTGGATGGTAGAAGAGGAAAGTGGATTGTTGTTATTCTAGAATACGATTTAGAGATTAAGCCTACTAAACTGATCAAAGTTCAAGGTCTAGCAAAGTTGATGGTTCAATCTAATTTCCATACTCTAGATATTAATTTCTTAGTTGCAGTTGATGAGCAGGGAGAGCAGGCAACTCCAAGCATGAAGGAGGTATTTCTAGACTCTCCATGGTACGCAGACCTGATATTTGTCTTGCTCAATTTACAAGCTCCCCCTGATCTGACTAAAACCAAAGCGAGGTTTTTGAAATTAAAAGCATTAAAATTTTGTATTCTAGAAGGTAATCTTTATTGCAAGGATCCTGGAGGTATTTTGTTAAATTGTCTATTAAAAGACGAAGCTGACAAGGTTTTACAAGATTTTCATGCAGGAGATTGTGGTGGGCATCTGAGTTGGAAGACTACAGCAAATAAGATCCTCAGAGCTGGATTCTACTGGCCCACATTGTTTGCGGATGTGCATTGGCAAGTCACCCAGTGCCATAAATGTCAAGTTTTGAAGGTTAAAACAAGCTCCTGCCCTTGCCCCTCAAACCCATCTCTGTTGAAGCTCCTTTCCAGCAATGGGGTTTAGACTTCATCGGAGAGATACACTCTCCTTCTTCTGGCCAACACAAGTGGATTCTCACTGCCACTGACTATTTTACGAAATGGATCGAAGTTGTACCATCCAGGAAAGCTATTGATTATGTTATCATTAAATTTCTCGAACATCATATTTTGTCTCGTTTTGGATGCCCTAGAAAAATTATAGCTAACAATGCAGTAGCCTTCCAGTCCAAAAAGCTGATAGATTTTTGTAGCCAGTATCACATTACGTTGGGACATTCCACAACTTATTACCCTCAGGGAAATGGCTGGCAGAGTCTTCCAATAAAACCCTAGTGAATATCATTTAGAAGACACTGCGAGAAAATAAGAAGTCATGGAATAACAAGATGGTTTTCGCGCTTTGGGCTGACAGACTAACCACTAAGAGGTCAATTGGTATGTCTCCATACCAGTTGGTCTATGGTACTGAAGTAGTTTTTCCTACCTCTTTGGGGTCCCGGTCATGAAACTTTTGCAAGAGATGCAAGCTTAGCCAAATGATTCCCAAAGAAGAATAAACCAGATGATCCATTTGCAACAGTCCAGGGAATAAGTATACAACAAAACTCAGGTCATCCAGGAGAACATCAAAAAGATTTTTGACAAAAGAACTAAAGAAAAAGATTTTGAGTTAGGTGATTTGGTACTGAGGTGGGACGTTGGGAGTGAAGATAAGGGTAAACACGAAAATATTGATAGCCTATGGAGAGGCCCCTTCATGATCCAGGAATTCATAGGAAACAACGCTTTTCTGCTCAAGAATAGTGATGGTACAAACCTGACAGGCGGACCGGTGAACGGCAGGATTCTAAAGCACTACTCACCACCTCAATAAAGGCACTTTCCACCCATTCCCATTGTAAAAAACATTTTCCTTTACTTGCATTTTATGAATGGGTGACATTGATTAGATGGTTGAAGCCCGTAGAGAAGGCCCTGAGCCACTGGACAATGTCATAAAAAAATTCAAAAATAAAACAGATCAAGTAGCAAAAGAAGCTCTGGAGTAAATTTCTTGAGACATCAGGAAGTAGGATTCTTGGCACTTCACAGGAGAGTACCATCCCCAGGTAGAGTCGTTGTTATAACCCTATAATTTATAGGATCAACTGGTGACTGAAAATTTTATCCTTGTAATGTTTTTTGGATTTCAAATAATGTTTCATCCTACAAATGATTTGAAAAGAAAAAGAAGAAAAAAGAACATGAAAAGATGAAAAGAGAATAAAAGAGGGCATAGAAGAAAAAATGAACAAAGCCCCATGCAATAACAATGACTTGAGCCATATTATTTAAACATGGTCAGGTCCTTTTGAATTGATGTTGACAGGATTAGTGAATAAGCTTGGCTAAATTATTTCATCTTAGCCAAGTAGATAGGTTAGTTAGTGAATAAATTTGATCAGACTGTTCAATCTTGATCAAATATCCCCAGGATAGAGTAATTTCTTATCCCAACAGTTTAATCTGGGCTAAAGGTGTAGGTAGGTAGGATAGGACATAGGCTAGCCAGCTTTTCTTTCAATAAAGTTTGTATGGTGTTTGAAGGAAATGTATTATTCTGATGTTTGAGGTGTTTTCCTAACACCATGGTGACAAAAGCAAGGGAAGCAGCGAACAAAACCAACAAAAATCACTAAGCCTAAGTTCCGTTGCACATATTAAATCACGCCCAGAGATTAAATATGGCACATAGATATACGGCAGAGCTATTGGCACCTAGATCTACGGCTGAGATGAGTTTCCGGACCCCCCAGACTGTTCTACCTTTAAAGGTGGGGGNGGGGTCCGGAATGATGGTTAACAAGAGCACATAGATCTAAGGTCCAATAGATGGTGCACGGATGAACGACTAGCAAGAGTCTCTGGACACTCCCCCCCGACCATTCTTCCTTTAACAGTGGGGGGGGTCTAGAAAGAAGTGATTTTTCCTGGTGGACCCCACCCTAACCTGGTATGAATCAATTGCATCAAAACCCCTCCACTCCAAAAACCATTTACCACTTACCACCCTTATGACATACCATCGTCATTTCATGACGTCACCCCCACTACCTTTCCCCTACAAGTCTCGTCTCATAACTCTGTTAATTCATCCCACCCGGTCACCGATCACAAGTCACCTCACACTTTTCGTTCTCCTATTTACAACCCCCACGTCACCCTGTCGCATCCGTTACCCATCCTTCACCTGCCATCTCACACTTCAAACGATCAGTTGGCCATTTACTATTGGCTAACATATATGTTAGCATGTTGACCTATCCCCCGCGCCCAACGGATACCCGTTCACTCAAAACTAGCCCCTGTTCCACCATTTGCACAATGTTCACTCTCTCCGCAGACCAGACAACTCTCTTCCCTTCACCGATCCAGTCATCGAGCCAGCCATAGCCATTATCTGCTAACATGTTTTTTTCAATTGCAGGTACCATTGGAAGCGATGGTGCCAAAGTCTAAAAAATCAGAGGTCGAGGAAAATTCGTTCCTCCCACCTCCTGTCGACCTCGACTGGATCCCATTGGCCGACAAGGATTATGTGATATCAGAGGCCAGGTGTGAATTTGATTTCGTAGGCTTGCAGTCATGGTTTAAAGACACATTCCTAGATCAAAGCGATGAGATTGGGCTCTAGGAGTCCAATCTTCCTCTGTATATTTTTCCCCAAGTCCATCATTTCCCCGAGTTCGCCCTCAAATGTCAAGCTCATTACCTCCCCGACCAGAGAGTCATAGTTTCTTTGTCTGGAGAAACACTTTTCTTTATCACACCAGAGGCCATTGATCAGATGATGCAAATATCTAGAGCCGAATCCGCCTCCTCTTTCAACCTTGAAATATTGACAGAGTTCTACCAAAATCTATCTTTTCCTCAAAGAGCCCAGATCTTTGAGATTTTACTCCAACATGATGCTCATCTGCCCAAGAAAAATCCCCCGTATCTTTCCTCCCTATTCTCAGAAAAGGGAAACCAAGTGATTTCATCCCTTTGTTGTCTACTTGGTTATTATTCAGACGAATGGGTAGATGAACCTATATTGGGGTTCCTATTTGTTTTCTCTGCTGAGGAAAAGGCCACCATCCAATTTGGCTACAGCACTTTCCTGGCAGAGAATATCCACGATCATCTTTCTAAATTCGCCTTACAGGGCATGTTCTGGTATCCCTCAATACTGGCTTACATGTTCACCTTCTTTCAAGCAGAAAGGTTCTCCTTCTCGATGCAGAAAATGGACAAGGACGACAAACCACGGGCAGTAACATCTTGGACTTCGTTGCTCAGAAGGAACTCCACAAAGTTCAGTTTCAAACAGTTCATCGAGCATTTTTACCATCCATTGGTGAGCATGCTCAATGGGAGACTAGAGCCAAGGATAAATGAAGAGATCCAAAGAATATTACACCTCTCAGACCTCGCAAATATGGGAGATTGGTACCTGTATCAAAATCACAAAGAAATCAAAGTGTACGGGTGTGAATTAGCTCCTTACAAGTTTCCCAAGTATTTTCCTGTGAGGATATTTCCCCTGGAATATATACGACAAATGATAAATTTAGATGGTATACACTTTGTGTCTTTGAAGAAGAAACAGCAGTTGAAGATTAAGGGGCAGATAGGATCTTTTATCTACAATAGCCAAGCTGTCGAGGAAGAGGCAGATAAAATTTTGAGGGAAATTAAGTTTGAAACAAGTTTCCTGTGGCACTACGATCCGTGTCGGATCATCTTAGAGATGAGAGTGAAGAATTAAAATATCTTGTATGTTCAAATGCCCAAGCTCGAGATAGAGAAGTTTGTAAATCAAACGGAGTGGGAGGTGAACACTTTGGAAGAGGTAAAACAGCAGTCTCCTTCAGTTATTATCTGGAAAATAACCACACCACAGGTACCAAAGGAGAAAAGACACTTTCCCTTCAGTCACAGAAGTCTCGGATGAGGATTTTCAGGCAAACACCAAAAGACCAAAAGCCATTCATACGACTGACATGACTAGTGAAAAGGAAAACCAATCCACTACAATTATGAAAGGTGATCATTCACCTCTTATCTCAAGAAACTAGCAGATCATGTCTACCTCTTCATCCAAGAGGCAGATTGACACTTCACTAGTCAACTAGTTGAATATAGGAGGTGCAAAATTGAGTATTTTTTAGAAATACGATATGATCAAGAAGAAGAATTAGATGTCGACCAGCAGCACCTATGCTCAATTTTGGAAGAAAACGTCCACACACATCACAGACTATTATCATATTTTGATACAGAGAAAGGTAGAATGCACAAGACCTTTTTGCAGGCCACAAGTGCCCGATCCAAAAGCAATAATTGATTACAAAAGGGCAATGTTTGAGTTCAACACTAGAGATGTACACCCAGCTGATCAGATGGATCTACACAGGCAGACGGGAGAAATGGTTTTCTCTACATTGGCAAATGCTTCTACTTCTGCTGCTAAGTTACATGTTTCTCTGAACAATGTTTAGACTTAGTTAAAATTGGAGAAGATATCATCTTTTGCAAAGGACAACAGAAGTAAGTCCTTAGAAGAATTGGTGCTTAATATTGGGTACGATCCCTCTAATGTGAAATAAATTGAGGAGACGCTCAAGAAAAAGAATGTTGACATAGCATCTCTAAGGAAACAATTGAAACTGCCACCTACAAAACATGCACAGGAAAAGGAGATAGCTGAGACATAAAGTGAAAAGGATGAAATGCTCAAGTTGATCATGGAGCAAAATGCACAGTTAAGAGATATGGAAGTAGAGCTGGAGAGATTGGTAAAGGAGAAGGAACAGGCCACACCCATGGAAGTCATTCCAATGAATGCAGTTCCCCTCATAGGAGTTAGCACAACAACTGTAGCAATGACCACCACAGCAAAAATTCCATCAGCCACCCCACTGACAGCTCTGGAAAAAACTGTGGCGCTAGCAAAATCCATGGAGGAGATGAACTTACAAGGAATGGAAATCAACAGACTGAAAAAGGAGGTTGAGAACCTTCAGGATCTCAAGTCTTATTACCAAACAAGATACACCATAGAGAAACAAACATCAGAAAATCTCAAGCAGGAATTGCAACAACTACAAAAGCAAACAGTGGCGGGCAAGAAACTTGCCAAAGAAAAGGACAATATTTGGATGGATATCTCCAAATCCATAAATGAAACCTGGGCTATGGTGCAAATCATGTTTGAGAAAAATGAACCGGTACTAAGGAGCAGGCAGGCTATTGACAAAATAAAAGGAGAGTTGGTAGAAATGCCCACTGAAGCCAATGAAATCATTAGATTCATGAACTCAAAGAACAGAGAAGGATTAGAAGACCTGAATATTGAAGACAGGACAGAAACCATCCTCGAAGTCAAGAGAGTACTGACCAAAAGAGGACTGATGTTGTAGTTGGAGGAGAAAGTCTCAAACATGGACATTGGAGTTCAAAGGTTCTTCATCAAGATCAAGGCTTTGCAGAAGAAAGGTCTTCCTAGTCTACTGGTCCTAAATGACAAGTTGATGACTCTTCCCGATTACAAATAGAAGATGGCCACAGTGGCCAAAGACAGTTCCAAGTTTTCGGGAATACAGGGCAGTATAACGGGCAAGGCATTCTTAGAAACTTTGCAGCTAGACCTCAGCATACAGCACAAGATCAAGTATATTTTCATCGTCAAACCAAATTTTTCCAAGTACACATAAATGGATGAAATATACCAAAGACTACTCAAAGTCACCATTCCCAGTCAGCTAAGATGGGAAGAGCTATGCAAATTGATCGAGTAGGAGATGAGGTGTGCAAGTTGAGTCAGGACGCGTATCAATTAAAGTCATGTGGGTGACTCACCAACGGCCTTCCCCAGAATCAGCATGAATAATTCGACACGTCATCAAAAGTTCCTAATTTTTTGTATCTTGTTAGTTAGTTAGTTAGTTAGACTTAGAATCTACCACGTCCTGATCATTAATGACAGGGTCGTGTGTAATTTTTGTTATAAATACTTCAAACTTTGAAGCATTGAGGGTTGATCTTTTACGCCCTAGCAAGATGTAATCATTGTAATTTGTATCAAGAGATATTCCAGTAATACAAGAGACATTTCATAGGATTCCTGCGTGTTAACTGTTGGTGAATTTTTTATCTTTGTTCATTGAATATTTATTTTTCTTAAGTTATCATCTTGTTTTCTGATCTGATCATTAAAAGGGAGTTAAAGTTGTTGAATTTACCTTTGTGTACTCTGTTTTTGAGCTTTTAAAGTTCTCAATGTTTATCTTATGATGTTACAATAAAGAAATTCTTAATTGCTTCCTTATTTTAATTGACAATCTCGCCTTTTCTGCTATCCATCACTTTATTTCTAAAGAATCTAGTAGTTGCATTATCCTGCCCTGTGAAAAGAATATTTATATATGTTATTTCATCTCTATCTTTATAAAACAGACCCCATAGCCCAATGGAGATGTAAACCCTATTTCATCCAACTCACAAAAACAAACAACCCAATCTCATTTAATCTAACTAGCCTAATATCCGAAAACTAAAACAAAGTTAAATCTTACAGAGAGATCACTCTCTAAAACTGGTAGGGCTAGATCCCAGTTTCGAAGTGGTTGGATAAAGTTTCCTCTATTAAATTTCTTCTGCCCCTGACAACCTCTGGGAATTTATAGAGCATTAACATAGTGGCCACCATACTGGGGAACTGAACAATCTTGCAATCCTACGATTTCTTTTCCCTAGACAAAGAAAACCTTATTTCTGAACAAATCATAAAATCCAAACATATAAAGAGATAATGTTCAGAGGTTGTTAAAGTTTTTATATAATTAGTTTAAGATTATTTTATAAAGAAAAACAAAATAAAATTAGAATTCTGGCTCCCAAAAGAGTTTTTACCAGATCTCATCCAGACCCAGACCCTGTAGTAGTAATAGACAATCCCAAAAAATTATTCAGGAAGAAAAACACTGCAGTGGTTTCCGGGAGTCACAGTCCACTTCTAAGGTCCCCTTCTCTCCCAGAGAAGTTAGTTGCTCTTCAAGATATCGAGTTTGATATATCTTTTCAACAAAGCCTTTTCAGGACAAAATCTGATAGTTTTGTCAGTGAAACAGTTTTAGATCAAATTGTCGTTCAGCCCAGGACCCCTGAAATACTCTCTCCCAGAGCTGAATTTTATCAATGCTTTCGCCCTGAATATGATAAGCTTGAAGAACTTGTCATGAATCTTGTTCAAGACTTAGAAAAACTCCACCTTCAGCCATCAGTCGAACTCCCTACTTTGACAGTTGTTGCAATTTCTTTTAAATCTAAACTAGGTCACTCCATTTCTCCCAACCCTTCATCTTCTACAACTTCATTCACTACCTCTCATGTCACACAGGTTGTTTTTCAGCCTCCTCCACCAATCATGGAAGCGAGATATGCCCCATTGGTGTTGGTTTCCCCTTTACATGGCATGCCTCAAGATTATCAAACGAGACTCCCTCGGTTTTATAGTACTGGTCCCCTAAATGCACAGTAACATGTTGATAAACGATTATTTTGATTTACAGGAAGTGGATGAAGCTGATGTGTAGATGAGACTATTTTAACAGAGTTTGATTGGAGATGTAAAAAAGTGGTTCAAGGCCTTACCTATTGCTACCATAAATGACATTGTTGTTATTCATTGAGCTTTCCTTGACAGGTGGGAGGTAAATAAAAATACTCTCCAAATCCTGTCAAAATATGAGAACATCAAACCGAACCAAGGAGAGACAGTGCAAGATTATTGCACTCGTTTCAACAATCTGTACAATGCAATTCCAACTTATATCAAACCACCATAAGGTTTGGCATTCATAAAATTCCCCGATGGATTTGATGCAGATATGTATTATCATCTAAGAGAGAGAAATGCTACAACTCTGGAAGACATGCAAAAAAGTGTCATCAGTGTAGAAGCAAATATTTTGGCCAGAAGGGCCAAGCAGAAAATAGAAAGGAGATTCACTATCAAAGAAGAGCCTTATATTTCCTCATCAAACACCAAACTAGATTCTCTAGCCAGAGCTATGGAGAAAATGATGGAGAGAGTCACTGTAACTAACAGAAACCAACCTAGGGAGAACCAAGCCGCTCCTCAAATTTGAAACCCAAACTTCAGAAGAAATCCACCGCAGATCAGGAAAAAATATCCTAGAGATCAAAGAGAGTAGAGGGGGCCTAATTAGCAGATCGGACCTCCCCTCCAGGAGAATTACATCGATGATGGGGAGGAGGCAATCAAGGAGTTTGACGACACTCATATAAACCTAATGGGTGATCACGATCACGATCATGAATCCATTTTCCTCACCCAAGAAGAGCACGACATGTTCCTCCTTTCACAAACGAAGGTAAATGAGGAAGCTGAGGAATCAAAATAGCAGCCTTTTAAGAACACTGTAATGAAGGTTCACAGGCAGTATAACCTGAGGAGAAAGAAGACAAACAAGAACTCTCAGAAGAAGGCTGATGAAACCAAGAAAGCCTCGGAAAACCTTCCCAAGAAAGTCCCTTAGAGAAACAAGGTTGGACCTTATACATAAAAAACTCAAGAAATACTACAAAGAGAAAATTAGACTGAAGTTTCATCAATCAGTCAACCAAGTGACCCTGGCCACAGAATTATGACA
>ML787953.1:221458-260411 GCA_009831015.1 Picea engelmannii | reverse complement strand
AAAGGTATCGTCAATGGTAAAATGAGCACACCATCTTCTATATTCTAACACTTCCAGTAATACAAAGAGACGTTTCACAGGATTCCTGCGTGTTAATTGTTGGTGAAGTTTTTCTCTTTCTTCGTTGAATGTTTATTTTTCTTAAGTTATCATCTTGTTTTCTAATCTAATCATTTAAAGGGAGTTAAAGTTCCAAAATTTACCTTTGTGTACTCTGTTTCTAAGCTTTTAAAGATCTAAATGTTTATCTTCTAATGTTACAATAAAGAAATTCTTAATTGCTTCTTTATTTTAATTGGCAATCTCGCATTTTCTGCTATCCATCACTTTATTTCTAAAGAATACAATAGTTGCATTATCATGCCATGTGAAAAGAATCTTTATATCTATTATTTGATCTCTATCTTTATAAAACAGACCCCATAGCCCAATGGAGGCGTAAACCCTATTTCAGCCAACTCACAAAAACAAACAACCCAATCTCATTTAATCAAACTAGCCTAATATCTGAAAACTAAAACAAAGTTAAATCTTACATAGAGATCCCTCTCTGAAACTGGTAGGGCTAGATCCCAGTTTCAAATTGGTTGGTTAAAGTTGCCTCTGGTAAATTTCTTCTGCCCCCGACAACCTCTGGGAATTTATAGAGCGTTAACACCAACTTTGAAAAATTAAAGAGTTCCTGGCCAACCAAAAAAAATAAACGATGAAGAGTGGTAGAGATCTGAGACGTCTATCATGATTACCTTCCATCTAGCCTTTAATCCACGATATGAGATCTCCATCCATCAACACATTACTAAATTTTAGGGTGGATCGCACTTCTAACCAGAATTTTTGAAAGTAGGGGCAATTTATAAACAAATGTTGAACTGATTCCTCACTATTCCGACATGGGATACGCCAACCAGGGCTTGACCATCCCCTATTCCATTTTCCCACGTTAAAAATTTATTCTAAAAATAGCCAACCATGAAAGAGTTTTTACCTTTAGAGGAGAGTTGGCCTTCCACATGGGTTTCCACCAATATTGCATAGTGTCTGTCGAATTCATTCATGAACAACACTTGGTATACTAGCTTAGCAATATAAATGCTAGTTTTCTCATTGTATCCCTAGCATATAACATCATCTACATCTTCCTGCATATGTATAAAGTTTTAAGACAATAAATTAATGTAGGAATTCCAATCCTCTTTTTTGCAATATGGTAATTCTAAGATCTTGTGTATTTCCAAGTGTTGCGTCCAAGGCCATCCAGTTAATACAACCTGGCATCCCACAAAGTGTATACACCTTTTGCGTCCAACTCTTCTTCTAGACCTTTTGTTAATTTGAAGCCTCCCTTGTCTCCTATCCAAGGATCCTCCCCGRCCCTCACACTTTGACCATTGCCTACTTTCCAACACATCCAATTACCTATTAGTGGGTACATGTCCATCATCGCTTTCCATCTAATGGAGCTCGACACCCCACTTTTCCTTGGATTCCTRAGCCAWTCCTTCGTTGATTGGCCGAAAAAATATTTTTTTGTTATAACTTTCCCCCATAGAGATTTATTGTGAATATATCACCATAGACTCTTTGTTGCAAGACTTTTGGAAAAAAGAAARATATTATTGACCCCCCACCCCTCGATCTCCTTTAGTTGAGCAATATGATTCCACTTCACCAAATATGTTCCACCATTGTCTTTACTTCCCCTCCATAAGAATTGAAAACAGATTTTCCTCACCTTTTTTAAAGTTCCTTTTGGGATTTTAGCTATATTGGCCCAATAAACCGAAATATTGTTGAGGACRGAATTAATCAGAACCAACCTACACCCCCCACGAAACCCACTTGTAAGCCCAAGAATAAATTTGGCTTTGTATTTTTTTAATTAGCTATGCCCAGTCTTTGAAGGAATAGGTGTTTGACTTGAGTTCAAATACTAAGTATTTGATCCCCTCTTTGATACTTCTCTTATCAATATGCATGGAGGTCTCTAGCTGACGAGTAACTTGCTCATCTAAAGTGTTGGTTATAATCATTGATTTATATAGATCTATATGCATTCTTATCGCCTTACAGAATTCTTCAAGAACTTTTACCCATGCTTTGACCTCTTGTAATAGACCTGCACCAAAAAAGATGACATCATCTACAAATAGAAAATGAGTTAGAGAAACATCCCTCGACACATTTATTCCTTTGATTAATTTTCTTTCAAGAGCTTGGAAAATAAGTTTGCTTAATCCATCTGCAACCAATAGAAATATGAAGGGGGAAAGGGGACATCCTTGCCAAAGACCCCTTGAGGGGAGGATGAAAGCAGAGGGGGGACCATTAATTAAATTGGCTAAAGATGAAGACTCGTTGCACCCTATGATCCAGTTAACATTCTAGAGATTTATCCCCATTTGAATCAAGTCCATCCTAACGTAAGTTTGCTTAACCTTGTCATAGGATTTAACAAGATCCAGCTTCACCATAAACCCAGAGATTTCTTTGTTTTAAAGGAATGAAGGACTTCCTATGTAATGGATAATGCATCGTGAATTTGATAGCCATCCAAGAATCCAAACTACTCAGTCAAAATATACCCACTGAAAATTGGTTTGAGATGATATGTGATCATCTTCGCAATGAGTTTATATATAAGGTTACAGTAGGAAATCAAACGAAAATCCTCAAAGGATTTTGTGTCTTTCTTTTTTGGAAATAGAGCCAGATAAGTCTTGTTGAAGGAGTTCCACACCTTCCCCATTTGTTGAGACTCATTTACTACTTTCTTTAGGTCCTCCTTTATCATCTCATAGAATCCTAGAAAGAAATCTATCGAGAGGCCATCTGGTCCGAGGCTTTTATCTTTCTGAAAGGCTTCAAGAGTAGACAGGATTTGCTTTTCTGAAATTTCTTCTTTCAGGGAGACATTGTCATCCTCGGAGACCAACTTAGGATAAAGAGATTCCAACTTTAGAATTTCTTATATTGGGAAACTAGGAGGCTCCTTAAAAAGTTCTTAAATATAATTCATCCTAGCGGATGCCATTTCATCAAAGGAGTAGACCATTTCCCTCCTAGAATTTTTGACTTCCCATATAGTATTAACATGCTTCTTCTATCAAGCGAAATTGTGAAAGAACTTAATATTTATGTCTCCCTCTTTGAGCCAAAGATATATTCTCTTAAGCCACCACTTGATTTCTTCATACATAAGCAAGTCTTGTATTTTTTAAAGAAGAGTGCTTAGCTCTGAACTATGAAGATCAATGTCTTGACCTAATTTACCTTCAATTAAAATTTCCCCCAATTTAAACTCAATTTTACTCGGTTCTTCACTAGCTTTTTCATTAAACTCCTTGGCCCAAATTTTAGTAGCCTGAGATACTAAGGAGATATTTTTTGTGAACTAATGCATAAACGATCTTTCTAATCTCTCAAAAACCAAAGTCCATAACCCTTTGATTGGAGTTTTATAAGCTTCTTCATTCAATCATGCATGATTGAATTTCATTGAGGCAAGAGGGCAAGTATAGTTGACGCTAACTTATAGAAGGATAGGTATATGATCAGAAATGCCTCTGATGACCACCTTGGACTTGAATTTCCAATTTTTAGACATAAGATTACTTATAGTAGGAACCGGTCCATATGTTTAGCTACTGTGTCCTGCCCTTTTCTCCCATTTCTCCAAGTTTGAGATAATTTAGCAAGTTCGATATCAATAAGATAATGTTTTAATATCCAATTTATAAAAAAACCTACCTGGAGATCCTGTCTCCCCACACCTCTGAAAGAGTGAAGTTTAGGCCTCCACCAAGTATAATATTGGAAGCATTTAAAAATATCAGAACTACCTAATGACTCCTAAAATTGAATTATATCGAAGTATGGTCCATACACGTTGATAACTCTTAGAGTGCTTTTCAGATATTTGTCCTCAATCTCTACAAGAATCTCATAAGAGAAAGGCTCAACTCTAGAGGCTGAGAGGTTAGGATTCCAAGTTGTTAGAAGGCCCCCAGAGAAGTCAAATGAGTCAATGGATAAAACACACCACCCCTTCAATAAACTGCTAAAAAATTATTTTGATTTTACCGCCTTGCACATTGTTTCTTGGATCAAAATGATGTCAGGATTTGTAACCACTACCAAACACTTGAGAACTTATAGTTTTGGAGTGCTCCCCACTCCTCTAGCATTGTAGGAGAGAATAATCATTTTTGCACCATGTCCTGGGATATTCTCGCTCTAAGGGGTCAATCTATGGTTGACTATATACCTCTCTTGATTTCCTTCAATGCTTTAGATTGGGATAAGAAGATGAAGTATTTCCCACCTACCTGGCCCTCGGAAACTTTATCAAGAGCCAATCCCCCTCCTCCACAAACATCTTCCACAATTCTTAACTTGGAGCGAAGAAGGTAGTCTAATTTAACAGTTTGACGGGACAAAATTGAATTGGAGGAAGAGTCCTTCTCTTTAGAGGTACTTTTAATGTTCAACTTACATGGATTACCGCCTGTATATTTGGTAAAGGATCCTTCTTTGACCTCATCAGACTGAGCGCCAATATTATAGCCTCGCGACAACATCTCTACCTTCCTAGGGCTTGGGGTCCCAGAGACCACCACTTTGGAATGGGAATGATTCACACTATTCAATGGGGGGAGATTTGAGAAGTGCGCAATCGTTCAAAATTTTGTCCCTAGGGGGAAACTTATCAAACAAAGGAAAGGACTTATATTTTTTATTTGAAAGAACCGGCGAGACGATATCTTTAGCTTGTAGACTTGTCCTGGCTTCTCCACTTAAAGAATTCCCTCCACTGACTTCACTGTCTTCCACTGGCTCTTTGCGCTTCCAAAATTTTTGGAATGGAGGGAAATTCGATGAGGCTCTTTAACATCCTGCTTGTACATGACCCACTTGATGGCACTCGAAACATCTAAAATGAACCCTCTGGTAATCAATTTTCTGCATCCATCTAAATTGACCCCATACCAACTCAATTTCATATGTCAAGCCCTCTATAAGATCTAAAACAATCTGCACCCATACCCATCTATAATCCTCCTTCGCCTCCCAACCAGGTTCGTTGCTAAGGTATGAGCCAATTATTTTACCTATATATTAAAAATTGGCTCATTCCAAAAAACCATAGGGAGGTTAGGTAATATAGCCTAAATTTTTTAAGACATTTTGGAATCACGCAAAAAATCAAAGGAGATGGACCATTCCTTTAACACCAGTCCAAAACGACCCCATCCCCATTCCTTAATAATAATTGTCTCCATATCCTTTCTACAAGAAAATTGAAAGCTTATCCAACCCCGAGCCAAAATGTGAAAGAAAGGGCAATAACCAATGGATTTCACCCAACTATCAACCAACCAACCTTTTAGAGATCTCGGGCTCATTGTTTTTCCAATGAATCTCCCTACCGTTATTTTACCAAGAAGGTTAGGGATCGCTATGACTTCTACATCATCACCTACGACCATTCTACTGCGATCCGCCTTAACCTTCCATCAACGTTGGTTTTCCGGTCACCCTTCTTTGGAGAATCCCACTGAAGCTTCATTCTCATAAACATAATCAATGATCTTGCATGCAACCTTGGATAAGGCTTCTTTTGCATGCGACGATAACAAAGATGGAATGATCTATTTCGGTAACTCCTTGCCTTTCGCTGGCGAAAATAAATTTCTAGGCTCCTCAATGAATTCCATACATGCCCGCATTGAAAGACCTCGGGATAGCGACCTCTTACATGACTCTGTAGAAGCATCACCCTGATCCAATGGGTAGAGAGATGCCATGTCAGTGAATCTTTTAAAATTTTGAGTACGAATGAAATCCTCGTCAGATTGAAAGGTAGAATCTTGATCCCCCTCGGGATCTGAATAGTCTACTAATATGTCATCCATTGTTCTTTCAGCAGAGCTTTGGAAGCTACATATGTCCTTATCAAAGGAATGTAGAGTCAAGAGTAAAAAAACTTAGGAATACTTATCTTAAAACACATTTAGTAGGAATGAGTTTGGATTTTCCATAGCCATCGAACCAAGATCCAGACTTGATCCACCTCAAGCCTGTTGAGTTGGTCACTTCGTACCAGCGTCGGATCTTAACTTATCCATTGCTAGGGTTTCCTCTCCCATTTTTCGTACTTGCATAATAGTTATTGAAAATCATATATGGAATGGTTATTATCTATGAATTTAGAGTTTGATATATGCCTCCTATAGGAATTTTTCTACTCATTTAGTGCTTTTAAAGGTCCTTAGTTTGTTTATAAGATTATATCTCTGACTTCTTTTGATGAGTGATTTTTACTTCTCTCTTTATGACACAATTTGAGAATGTCTTGCCAAAACTGTTTTGTATGAGCAACAAAAGATGAGTTTGAAGTTGTTTTTTTATTTTCTAGAGAAATAGTTTTGTACTTTTTTAAGATTATTGGGACACTATATGCTTCCTTAGGTAATATAAGTGCAATAACACATAAAAAAATTAATTTGCATTCGACTATGAATAGAAATGGTGATTTTTTATTTGGAAAAAATAAAAGTTGATGAAAGTACTCAACAATTGGAAGGCTACACACTGATGCATGATGGCTAGTTACAAAATAAAGATTATTTTCATGTTGCAATTGCCAAGATTAAAAAGGATTTTACAAAATATTATGACAATGAAAAATACATTATTAATGAAGGCATTAGAAAGTGGTTAATATATGTTGTTTTCGAATCAAAGGTGAGTTCAAATGTTGAGACTCAAGATACAAAACCATATAATATAGAGGATAAATTATTAGAAACAAAGATGAAATGAATTAATACCATTGTGGATGATCCAGGTGGATATCGGTGGCCACGCACCTATTCTACTAGCTCAAATACCAGTTTCCATTTTGGCAGTTTTTCTACATCTTTTTGGGTCCTAAACTTATGGGGTCGTTTTGAGGCCCTAAACAACGTTTTTTGGGCGCGACATTATCACATTGTAGGTTTTAGCCACAGTGTGATGGAAACATGTGTATTCCTCGGATAGTTCTCTCCAACGAGCTATCATGCCCCTAAAACAAAGATCGTATGTAAAACTTACAACCCTGGGAAGTTGATGTACCAACTTACCCCATCAAGGCCCACATGAATTTTGGCACTTCATCTCCTCGGGTTGAGAGCTAGAATGATCAAATGTCGTTGTTGCTATGGTTGTTGATGTATACTTAGGTGACTCATGTTGTTCATGCCACCATTTATGTTGGTGCTATTGATATATGAGAATCATGGGTTGGGTTATCTTTTGTTTGATTTGGGAACAAACGTCTATAAAACATAATTAGATCGTTCAATCCTGACTCAACCAACTATCTTCACGCCTATATTCACGCACCATAGGGATTCTATTTAGTTAGGTTTTTTATGTTGAGAGTTTTCTCATTTGTGCTTTATGTTAAAAAGGCCTTTGGAGCCTCATTGTAATCAGTATCTTGCGAATGAGCGTAGTCAACACATCTCTTCTCAGAGATAAGCTACCACCATTCTAGCTAGCTTGTGTGTTTTTGCATTTTACAATCCTTTGTATTTCAGACAGTCATTAATAGAATCTGAGCTTTACTCTATTACTATTTTCCTTGCCATATCTTTGTGTATTTCTTTGTTATATATCTGTTATATTTATTCCTTCATATCATTCCTCAAAAATAATCTAGATCAGTGGTATGACAATGGTCTCTCCTTGTCATTCTTAGTGCATGTCCCCGACGAGGTCAATGTATAGAGATTTGGGTCTCGAGCTTGCTTCTCTTGAGGACAACTTCTCTTGCACACCCAAGAAACATTCCATGGTGGACGAAAAGAGGGACAATGGGACAGGAGATCCTTTCAAACTATTGCTTGAGGAATCCCTCATGCAATAGAGGAATGAGATGATGGATAATTTCACCCATATCCTTTGACGATTGTCGACAAGAACGGAGGCACCTTCAACCAGCAATCACTTCAGAGGTGAGATGCCCTTCAAGGTACAAGTTAACTTTGATATTTATTTATTCAAACACCAAATAAACACCGACACTTTGGAGAAATGGTTAAATTTGCTAGAGGGTTATTTATATGTCCACGATTCTTCCAACAGTAAAAAGATCACATTCGCACTCCTTAAGTCCCTTCCCCATGTCAGAGATTGGTGGGAGACTTACTGTGAGAAACATGTCGAGGATGAGTCTGTAATTTTCGGGCTAGGACCCACTTGGGTGGGTTTTTTTTATCCCCTCAAGGAACAATATTACCCTGTTGGAAGTTATGATGACTAGTACACGAGATGGACAACACTGCGCCAAGAGAGGGTCCAAACAGTGTCGGATTTCACCAATACTTTCCATACCTTGCACACTAAGTTGGGTATCAAAGACTCCAAGCGGAATCTAGTCCTAAAATACCACAAGGCTCTGCACATGTACATCCAAACTGAAATAGAGTTTTTGGACATCTCGTCATTGGGATCTACTTACCGATATGTTGTCAAAATCGAGTAGAAGTTCACGAAACAGAAAAAATGGGAGTTCGGATCTGCAAATCCGCAACAGCCAAAGTATGGTAAGGGTGGCCCTAACTCCCAAGCCAAAGGATAGAGAAAGGATTTCAAACCCCAGGATAACCATCCCAAACCAACAGCAAAGAAGGGAAATGGGAAATCGAAGAAGGACACTAGAAAATGGTGCGAGTTCCACAAAATCCCTTGGTACAATACTGATGAATGTCGCTCCACTGCTACATATTGAAAATTTTGTGACGAAAGTAACCTTTTGTCGCAAAATTGAAGATAAAGAGTTGAATTTTTAAATGTTTTTATAAATCCAGCTCTCGTTCATCTTTCTTCCGACGGAACCTTTGGCTATCATCGCAAGAGTGATGAAACCATAACTACGTCGCAAGAGCGACGAATGTGAAGATAGTGGACTCTCGTCTCTCTTGTGATGACCTTTGGCTATCATTGCAAGAGAGACGATTCAATGATCATCGTTACACTATTTGACAAAGTCAACATTGACCGTTACATTGTTTGATAAAGTCAACATTGACTTGGTCAACTTTCGTCGCTCTTGAGATGAAAAAATATATATATAAATATTTTGCAAATTAGAGATGTTGGGACAATCTAATTGCTATAACAATGACGGTTCAAAAAGGGTATTTTTGTGCGGAAGAATGTCGTAGAATATTAGAGGTGGGAAAAGAAGTAAAGCGGGTGAAAAGGGTGATGGTAGATTTTATTGCACTTCAAAAAATGTTGCCTTACATGTCCCGTAAGAATTTTAATAGCAACAGCTACAAAACATTGTAGGAAATATGGGCACATTGATGGGGGATCGAATGAATATTGTCCCATGGTAATTAGCTATATATTCATTATCTATTTTTATATCGTCAATTTTATATAAAATTATATATATATGTATATATATTGTTTGAATATTTGTTATAGTACACACTAATTTTGCATGATTGTTTGTAATTATAAAGTTAGAGTTGCCCTCTAACTTTCTGCAGAATATTGCACCAAGTTGTACTAGTAGAAATGATGTTGTACAAGTTGAGGAACATGATCAAGCAAATGATGATCTCACAGAAGAAGATGATGGGACAAAACAAGTTAATGATCCCATGGAAGAAGATGATGGGACAAATCAAATGATCCAATATTTGTTTTCTCAACCGGATGAGGATGGGGATAGTGATGGTATTTATGATGAACCTCTATTAGAAAAGGCAAATAAACGACTTTATGAAGGCTCAAGAGCAAATCTTCTCTCCACTACATTGTTGTTAGTGAACTTAAAGGTTATGAATAATTTGTCGAACACTTGTATGACACAGATCCTAAGGTATGTAATATGTTTCATGGCATATTATACATAAATGTTGACTTTTTTCTATTTGTTTTTAGTGTTAATTAATGTGTAAAATAAGAATGTAATTTTTACGATTAATATTCTTTACAATAACTAGTTATTTGTTATGTTGTATATTGTTAAGTGAATTTTTGTTACCATCGTCAAATATTTTACCTTGCACATATTGAGATTTGCATGCCATTATGAAAGACATTGGAATGGATTATCAAACTATAGATGCATGTCCTAATGATCATATTATATATTATGGACAACATGCTTTGAAAATAGAATGCTCGCAATGTCTTATCAGTAGATATCGAACCAATCAAGTAACAAAAATGGTGCCTCGAAAGGTTCTTCGTCATATTCCCATAATTCCATGTATGCAGCGATTGTTCAGGTGTGAAAGCATAGCACAATTTATGGATTACCATCAGCGTAACAGAAGTGGATATGGTGCTCTTCGAATGCCTATCGATGGTTATGCATTTAGGGAAATTGAGGAAAATGGGCAGATTTCAAAGATGAACCTCGTAATGTTAGGCTTTCATTGGCAGTTGGCAGTCTTAATCCATTCGGAGAGCTTAGGTATATTTACTCAGTGTGGCCTATTTTTGTTATCAACAATAACATTCCTCCTTGGATGTCAATAAAGAGGGAGCACATAATGTTGACAATGATTGTTCCAAATATTTGTTTACATTAATTTTTTGAATGTAACATTTTCATTTGTTTCGTTTTTTGCATAATATCTTTTGTTTATTATTTACTTATATATACATATCATGGTTATAGTAATTATGTGTAATTTCAAACAATTAGGTAAGCACCAGGTTAAATATATGAATTTCTATATCGAGCCTCTTATCCACGAGCTACTAAAGTTATGGGATGGCATCACTATGTATGACATCTGTAAACTAATTGGGGAGAAGAAATTTAAATTCTGTGGTATACTTTTATGGAAAAT
Organism: Picea engelmannii; assembly: GCA_009831015.1. Taxonomy (NCBI): domain Eukaryota; kingdom Viridiplantae; phylum Streptophyta; class Pinopsida; order Pinales; family Pinaceae; genus Picea; species Picea engelmannii. The sequence continues at coordinate 249,546 of ML787953.1, read as the reverse complement.
TCATGATGCCCCAAGACTAACACAATTTTGTGGTATGTAGCATTCTATTGCGCTTTAATACTATATAATTTTTTAAATATATCATGATGCATGTTTAATTTTTAAATAATCTCATCATATAATTGACATTAATCCATCTCTTGCAGGTCTTCAAACAAAGGGTAAATTTTCATGTCCACTTTGTGGTCCTAAGATGAAGTATCATCATTCAAAAAGTTTAGGAAAGGTGGTGTTTGACGAGTATAGGCACCTCTTCCCTAAGAACCATAGGTATCATACTACTGAAAAACATATTTTCAATGGGAAAGAAGAGACTCGTTTAAAACCACACGGAATGACACCTCACCTGTGGAGGTTGGAATATAATAGAAATCGTCAAGGTACGATATTTCTTTATGTATCGTATATCATGTAATGTTTTGAATGTTTATTTTAATCATTGAATTTATTTTACCGTATTTGATAATTATTTTTGTGATATCTTTTATGCTTCATGAAGGCTGCCATCATGAAGGTATTAATAATGGGCTTCCACGAGGAATGAAATGTTATCCCACTCAATTCGTGTTGTTTCCCTACTATGAGGAGCTAAAAATAGCTCATTTGTTTAATACAATGCATATCGGGAAGAATGTGACAGAAACGTTATGGCGAATCATAGATGGTAGGAGGGTTAAAGAAAAAATTGTCAAAATTTGTACTGACATTCAGGAAGCCAATCATGCAATGCGAAGTGTGATCCAATCTAATAGATATGGACTAGACCGAAATAACCTTCCACGATTATTAACAGAGCAACAAAGCAATGATGTAAAATAGGTCATTCCAAGAATTGAATTTCCCACGGGTTTTGCTTCAAAAAGAAATAATGTCTTAATGAATAAAGGTAAATTTGGTGGGGTAAAAACACATGATTGGCATACCTTCATTAAGGTAATAATTTTGGTATACATATTTATATATATTGGCCTTATATATGTTTTTTTATTTTTTTTTTGTCTACTTTGGTCAAAACAAATAACAATTCATTTTTTTTGTTACAATATGTTCTATCGCTATCTCTCCCAAGCGACTTTAACAACAACGTCAAACAAGTTATATATGATATTGGCAAATACATGAGGTAAGTACTTGTGATTTATATGCAAAATGTTCTTTCAATTTGTTGTTGTACTTAATGACATGTGTTTTACTTGTAATGTAATATATTATATTATGTTATCTTGAAACATGTTATTTTATTGTGTCATGATCTCATGTAGATGGTTGTCATTGAAAGAAATCCATGAAAATGATATAAAGTATTGGAAGAGAGAAATTCATCGGCTAATGTGTGAAATGAAAAAGTATATACCTCCAACATTTTTCAATGCACAAGAACACTACATCATACACCAAGCTGAGGAGATTGAAATTTGTGGACTTGTACACACAAGGTCAATGTGGATGGTGGAGAGACACTTGAAATCATTGAAGGATTTGGTTAGACAAAGAGCACGTCGTGAGGGTTCTATGGTGGAAAGATATATGGTATATCAATACATTGTATATTAGTCAGTATCTTCCTAAATTAGCAACGCCAACTATGTATGTAGTGGATCACATTTGGGATGTGAACTCCATCAAAAAATTTGAAGATTAGGAGCACATGTTGGGGAAATGTAGAATGAAAAAAATGAGAGGTAATATATTAATAATTGTGGAGATTTATATAATTAATACATATAATTCTTTGTTTTTTGTGTATATGATCATACTCATTAATATATTACTATATGTTATTTCATAAATTATTAATATTTACCATGGACGTTATAACTAATATTTAATATTGGTGAATTGTGATTTTTTGATTCAGTTGCTCAAGATTGGGATGCACTGCATTTATACATTGCAAACAATCTTGAATGAATGAATGCATGTATTAAAAGATGTAAACAACATCATGGTGGTAGGTTATCATGGCAACGACTGTCTGAATTGGTTAGAGAATCTCGTTGTAACGGAGATGCCAATGTTACGCAAAGGGAAATTGATTTAGCATATGGTTTGAAAGATGGACATGAAAGAAAATTCACCCATTTTATTCAGTTATTTTATATTATATTAATGTGACTACATGTGTACTATCTATTTCAGATACTTTCCAAGTTATATAAATTATATGTTAATTTATTAATTGATAATTCATCTTTTACATATCTGGCATATTGCAGTTGAAACACCACAAGGCTATGTGGTGCAATGGTCGTAAATTTTGCATCAAATTGTTGGATGAAACCAAGAAAACTTCTGATAGTGGGATAACTGCAGTATTCCAGGTCACTAATGTTTCCTCTAGGAGTGTCAGACATCCTCGAGAATATGAAAATAGATACTATGGGTATTTGAATGATATACTTGAGTGTGACTTTAATTCCTTCAAATTAGTTATGTTCGACGTCAAACGGTATAGGTTACGAATGCATGAACGCGATGAGGAAAGAATTGTTATTCGGCATGCCAAAGGATTTTTGATGATTAAAACAACAGTGTTTGAAAGAGGACATGATCGCTAAGTTTTTCCAAGCCAATGTGAATAGGTCTTTTACTCAAATGTTCCAGGTGAGAGGGATTGGCCATTTGTTGTTAGATATGATCCAAGAGGAAGGCTAGTTAAGTATATTCATGTATAGGAAGAAGATTATTTGTCAGATCAGATAGAGTGAAAAGATCATGCAAGGTCGACAGACGAAGAAGAGGAAGAAGTTCATGATCCAGGCATAGGAGACAATATAGTTCTTGATGATGATGTCGATGAAAATATGCTCGAAAATGACATTGATGACGATGATGATATCGTCAATCCTTTCAACACCATTTATGAAATGGATGATGATACGGATGTTGAGTTCAATGAAGAAGAATATAAAGAATAAGAATGATACAGAAGTTGAGTTGGATCAGGTACGTGACTATATATTTTAATTTGTATGAATTCTCTTAAAATAATTTACTTATGTCATGGGTTAATTACATGTTTTTAAGTTTTATGTGATGTTTTTATATCCTATGTTACATATTGTTTAATTATTATGTGAAACCTGAAAATAGTCGCCAATATACTAGAGTACGTGGTAAACTAAAAATATCATTTACAAACATATAATTTCATTTACCTTCATTAATTTTTGTTTTTGTAGTTTCTATATTGCATGAATCTTACACCTAGGTTGCTTTCAAATATTTTCTATTTTATAGATTGGATATTGGGGAATTGAGAGTGATGTGAGGGGGAGGGGAGGGTCCATATGAGCTTGCACCTTCACGTGGTTGGTCTTGCTCAGTAGAGGATAAATTATTCTTGAAACCAAGAGAATCTCATTCATTTTTATACCATCATGATCCTAGATGTCATCATTGTTGCCATAGTATTGCATCAACGAAGTTTCGATGATCGTGTTTGTCATTTCTATAGAATCTTCATTGAAACTGTGTAAAAACATGGAAATTTGGCCCATGAATTATGAAGAATGTATGTGTGTCATAGTTGTGATGAAAAATGGGACTTTGTCTTTCACATGGGCAACAATGACCTCCGAATGGGGCCAACATTGAAATTTTTTCAAACTATTTTTGTATGCACTGAAATTTGACATGGATAGACTATTTGCATGCCTTAACGATATGGGAGGGTTTCCGGACTCAAATTTGACTCACACACCCACTTGTTTCCATCATCAAATCATCATGTAAACCATAAACCCTATACTTCTTTCAAATTAGTGCACAAATTGGTTGACACAAGTTTTAAGTTTGCATCAGCATTTCTTCATTTTTCTTTCAGGTTCTACATTGTATATTATACATTAATGTATGTGTGTCATAGTTGTGATGAAAAACTCCTCTTATTTTGTTCATTGTTTAATCAACACAATAAAAATATGTCCTTGCAGTACTAGATGCAGCAACGTTTGTATTGTCGAACGAATTTTAAAAGGAACAACGAAAAGGAATTGTATTAGGAATATACATGGGCAACAGTGACCTGCGAATGGGGCCAACGTTGAAATTTTTTCAAACTGTTTATGTATGCACTGAAATTTCACATGGATAGACTATTTGCATGCCTTAACGATATGGGAGGGTTTCTGGACTCAAATTTGACTCACACACCCACTTGTTTCCATCATCAATTCATCGTGTAAACCATAAACCCTATATTTTTTTCAAATTAGTGCACAAATTGGTTGAAACAAGTTTTAAGTTTGCATCAGCCTTTCTTCATTTTTCTTTCAGGTTCTACAATAATGTAAATTATACATTAATGTATGTGTGCCATGGTTATGACAAAAAATCCCTCTTTTTTTGTTCATTGTTTAATCAACACAATAAAAATATGTCATTGCATTACTACATGCGGGAACGTGTGTACTGTCAAACGAATTGTAAAAGGAACAACGAAAAGACATTGTACTAGGACTAGGCATGGGAAACGGTGACCTGCGAATGGGGCCAACGTTGAAATTTTTTCAAATTGTTTTTGTATGCACTGAAATTTGACATGGATAGACTATTTGCATGCCTTAACGATATGGGAGGGTTTCTGGACTCAAATTTGACTCACACACCCACTTGTTTCCATCATCAATTCATCATGTAAACCATAAACCCTATATTTGTTTCAAATTAGTGCACAAATTGGTTGACACAAGTTTTAATTTTGCATCGTCCTTTCTTCATTTTTCTTTCACGTTCTACATTGTATATTATACATTAATGTATCTGTGTCATAGTTGTGATGAAAAATCCCTATTTTTTCATTCATTGTTTAATCAACACAATAAAATATGTCCTTGTAGTACTAGATGTGGGAATGTGTGTACTATCGAACGAAATTTAAAAGGAACAACAAAAATACATTGTACTAGAAATAGACATGGGCAACAATGACCTGCAAATGGGGCCAATGTTGAAATTTTTTCAAATTGTTTTTGTATGCACTAAAATTTGACATGGATAAACTGTTTGCATGCCTTAATGATATGGGAGGGTTTCTGGACTCAAATTTGACTCAAACACCCACTTGTTTCCATCATCAATTCATCATGTAAACCATAAACCCTGTATTTCTTTCAAAATAGTGCACAAATTCGTTGACACGAGTTTTAAGTTTGCATCAACCTTTCTTCATTTTTCTTTCAGGTTCTACATTGTAAATTATACATTAATGTATGTGTGTCATAGTTGTGATGAAAAATCCCTCTTTTTTTGTTCATTGTTTAATCAAAACAATTAAAATATGTCATTGCAGTACTAGATGCGGGAACGTTTGTATTATCGAACGAATTTTAAAAGGAACAATGAAAATACATTGTATTAGGACTAGACATGGGCAATAGTGACTTTTGAATGGGGCCAACGTTGATTTTTTTTCAAATTGTTTCTGTATGCACTGAATTTTGACATGGATAGACTATTCTCATGCCTTAATGATATGGGAGGGTTTTTGGACTCAAATTTGACTCACATGCCTACTTGTTTCCATCATCAATTCATCATGTAAACCATAAACCTTATATTTCTTTCAAATTAGTGCACAAATTGGTTGACACAAGTTTTAAGTTTGCATCAACCTTTCTTCATTTTTCTTTGAGGTTCTACAATATTGTATATTATACATTAATGTATCTGTGTCATAGTTGTGATGAAAAATCCATATTTTTTCATTCATTGTTTAATCAACACAATACAAATATGTCCTTGCAGTACTAGATGCGGGAACATGTGTACTGTCGAACGAATTTTCAAAGGAACAACGAAAAGACATTATATTAGGACTAGACGTGGGGAACAATGACCTGCGAATGGGGTCAACGTTGAAATTTTTTCAAATTGTTTCTATATGCACTGAAATTTGACATGGATAGACTATTTGCATGCCTTAACGATATGGGAGGGTTTCAAGACTCAAATTTGACTCACACAACCACTTGTTTCCATCATCAATTCATCATGTAAACCATAAACCCTATATTTCTTTCAAATTAGTGCACAAATTGGTTGACACAAGTTTTAAGTTTGCATCATCCCTTCTTCATTTTTTCTTTTAGGTTCTACATTGTATATTATACAATAATGTATGTGTGTCATAGTTGTGATGAAAATCCCTCTTTTTTCGTTCATTGTTTAATAATCACAATAAAAATATGTCCTTGGAGTACTAGATGTGGGAACGTKTGTACTRTCGAATGAATTTTAAAAGGAACAACGAAGAGACATTGTATTAGGACTAGACATGGGCAACAGTGACCTGCGAATGTGGCCAACATTGAAAWTTTTTCAAACTRTTTCCGTATGCATTGAAATTTGACATGGATAGACTATTCGCATGCCTTAACGATATGGGAGGGTTTCTAGACTCRAATTTGACTCACACACCCACTTGTTTCCATCATCAAATCATCATGTAAACCATAAAACCTATATTTCTTTCAAATTAGTGAACAAATTGGTTGACACAAGTTTTACGTTTGCATTAGCCTTWCTTCATTTTTCTTTCAAGTTCTACATTGTATATTATACATTAATGTATGTGTGTCATCGTTGTGATGAAAAATCCCTCTTTTTTTGTTCATTGTTTAATCAACACAATAAAAATATGTCCTTGCAGTACTAGATGCGAGAACGTGTGTACTGTCGAGCGAATTTTAAAAGGAACAATGAAAAGGCATTGTACTAGGACTAGACATGGGAAACAGTGACCTGTGAATGGGGCCAATGTTAAAAAAAATTCAAATTGTTTATGTATGCACTGAAATTTCACATGGATAGACTATTCGCATGCCTTAACGACATGGGAGGGTTTTTGGACTCAAATTTGACTCACACACCCACTTTTTTTCATCATCAATTCATCATGTAAACCACAAACCCTATATTTCTTTAAAATTAGTGCACAAATTGGTTCACACAAGTTTTAAGTTTGCATCGGCCTTTCTTCATTTTTCTTTCAGGTTTTACAATATTGTATATTATACATTAATGTATGTGTCTCATAGTTGTGATGAAAAATCCCTCTTTTTTCGTTCATTATTTAATCAACACAATAAAAATATGTCCTTGTAGTATTAGATGCAGGAACGTGTGTACTTTCGAATGAATTTTAAAAGGAACAATGAAAATACATGTACTAGGACTAGACATGGGCAACAGTGACCTGGGAATGGGGCCAACGTTGAAATTTTTTCAAACTATTTATGTATGCATTGAAATTTCACATGGATAGACTATTCACATGCCTTAAAAATATGGGAGGGTTTATGGACTCAAATTTTAAAAGGAACAATGATAGATGCACCTATACTTCCCAATGTTTACTCCCCTTGTGAGCGATCATGTAGGATGTCATTTGATGGATCTTGTTTGAAATGTGGAACCATAGAAGGAGTTGTTTTTTAGATTCCTTCTAGAGAAATCCATTCTCACTCCTTCAAATTTAAATTGTAATTTGCATAGATGACATTTTATAATATGAGGCACTAATTTAAGGACTATTTCCATCCCAAAAAATGGATGTTCGAGACCTCACTGTAATGGGATATTCATTGCTAGTTTTCAACTACGTTAAGAAAAGATGTATCATTAAAACGGATTGTTTAAACGCATATGTGCAGAGGGTATGGGACTTGATAAAGGGTTTCAAATATTTTAACATATAGTTTATGCCAAGAGAGGAGAATCAAAAGGAAGAATCTTTAGTAGTTTCAATGTATCTTTTTAACCCCCATCTATCCCTTGCCAAGAACCTCTTTCTATGTTGAACCCATTTTCCACCCATTGGTACCATATAACGTTCAAGGTTTTGGAAAATATTTTAAAATGATGAAGTACACATTGCAAAATTATTGGACATGGCTGACGAAATTGAGAAAGAAATCATGAAAAACACTATCCTTGAACCTCAATATGAATATTCAAGGCCTGACCAATATGATGAGCTTGTAATCCTAAAGTTGCAAGAAAACATTCTATCTAAAGGTGTAATCTCATTGGAGTCTTTATTCAATAAATATGACTAAAATTGAAAGGTACAACTAGGAGAATACCAATCATTGATCTGGAAAGTCCAAGAAACCAAAAAGGTTAACATTGACATAGAGGACAAACCCAATTTCTTGAGTGTAGGGAGAAATTGTACCAACCAATTAGATGTGGCTAATTTTGTTAATATTTTCGAGGAATTTGAAGATATTTTTTCATGCCCGACATATGGTGACCTAAAGGAATATAATAGGACCATCTTACATAACACCATAAAATTGAAAGAAGAACACCTATTAGATAGAAATTGAGGGTGATAAATCCAAAATTAAAGCTTGTCATTAAAATCGAGTTGTAGAAGTTAATGGACATAGGGATTATAGTACCAATTAGATATTCAAAATGGGTGTCCAATCTTGTAGGCTGGGTTTCGAAGAAGAATGAGGAAATATGGCTATGTGTTGAATTCCATGACTCAAATCAAGCATCCCTAAAGGACAATCACCCACTTCTAAATATGGACATGTTACATAGTAGGTGACGGGCTTAGTATTGATGTCTATGCTTGATGATTTATTAGGCTATAATCAAGTTTTGGTAGATGAATTAAGGGATTATCTTAAGACATCTTTCACAAACCTGTAGGGGACTTATGATTATGTTTGAATGTCATTTGAGTTGATGAATACCGGTGCAACATTTCAAAGGGCCATGGATCATTCCTACCATGATTTGATTGTCAAGACGATGGTTGATTATCAAGATGATCTCACTATCTATTCCAAGGTTAGGGAACAACATGTGTTCCATATTAAAGAATTTTTATCAAGTGTAGAATGTATGGAATATTTATAAACCCCCCAAAATTGTTGTTTTCTATCACATAAGATAAAATTTTGGGGAATATCATATCCCTTAAACCTTATAACACCTAACCCATTTAATAATTCATTTAACCCCTAACTCTTATAACATCTAATACTTAATTAATCTCTAAATTCTAAAACCGCTAACCATATCATCACTAACTCTTAGAACCAATATCATCCATAACCCCTAATATAACTCTAATAATGTCTAACTCTTTATAGAACCTACTTCCTGACATTGTAACCTTTAACACCTAACTATTATAACTCAATCACACCTAACCTCTATAAACCCTAATATAACCCATCACTTGTATAACATTTATACCCTGATAATCCATTTATAACTTAACCCATGTAACCCCTTACCTCCAACATGCATCAGTGTTAATTCTTAACTCATATAACACACTCATAGGCTTGCAAACAACCCATACAATGGACTCATGTGTTGGCTCGAGCACTAGTCATTCAGGGCTCTTGAGCTCAAGAATATTCAACAATATCTTAAGGCACTTATTTTCCTTCCTCAACCATGGTCAAGATCCTATGATATATATGCAGTGCACAAAACCTCCTAATGGAGTCCATATCCAACTCTGATGCTAAAAAACCCTTAGTTGAAGGGCTTGTGTTATGGTAATTTGTAGGTGTTGTTCATGGTGATTGATCCTAAGAAGTGATGTTTAGGGAATAATGTCCAAGTTTTTTCCTCCCGACCTAACCATGGCATTTGAGATCAAGAAGGTTCAGTTAGGTCTTAAGACCTTTCTTTCCGCCTTAACCTGCATGTTAAGCCCTCAAGACCCATTTCTATTGTACAAAACCTACTCATGGCACCATTATATCCTACTTTGGATTCTAAGGAACACCAACTACAGCCCTAAGAACCATTCCTAATGGGGGGTCTGACACATTTTTATTTAGGGAATATGTTCTGGTTTAATCATGGTACTTGTATCCCTCAAATAGTCCAAAAATAACCTACAAGGGTCCTATGTGATGGCTCAAGGAATCGTACAACACTATATCCTGAGAAGTTGTGTGGGTTGTAGTTGTTGTTCATAGAAGTTAAGCCTAAGAATGTTCACTTAGGGAACAAGTCCCTTGTTTCCCTCCCTTGAGCTTGGTTAGACCTTGAGACCCATTCTTGGTTCAAAACTAACTTATTCGTGGTGCACAAATTCCACTTGGAGGTGAATGATATGTTACATAGGTCATATGTGGTGGTTTGACTACTTGTTTATGGTTCTTGAGCTTGAGAAGCAAGGTTTAGGGTTGAAGACTCTTGTTTCCTTTCATCAACTATAGTCATGAACCTAAGACCCATCCATGATGATCAAGAAGACCTCATAATGTCACCCATATTCAACTTGGATGCCAAAGACTCCATAGAGAGGACTCATGTCATGGTTTTTAGGTGTTGTTGATGGTGGTTGAGCTCGAGAAGGTTTATTTAGGGATTTAGGCCATTGTTTCCAACTTGTCATGTTTATGCCTCTACACACATTTTCAATGTACAAAACCTAATCATGATGCCTATATCCCTCTTAAAGACCAAAGTTATGTTATGTTGGTTTGAGGACTTGTTCAAGGCTCTTGATGACATCTTGTTCACCCATCCATGGTCTTGTGTGGTGACCTGAGGACTTGTTCATGGTGCTTGAGCTAGATATGATATGTTTGGGGCTTGAGTTGTTGTTTCCCTCCCTTGACCATGAAGGTTAAGGGCTTGAGGCTTGTTTCCCTACCACAACCATGGTCAAGGCCCCGAGACCCATATGTAGTATGCAAAACATATAAAAGGTGATGGTCTAGGTGTTGTTCATGGAACATGAGCTTGAGAAGGTTCAATTATGGCTTGAGTCCTTTAGTCCCCCCTTAACCATTTTTAGGTTTTAAGACCCATTTCTAGGGAACAAAACCTACACATGGAACCTATATCCTACAGCTTGGAGGCCTTCAAGGAAACCTTACGAATGAGTGATGTATTGGTTAAGGCCTCTCTACCCATCCTTACTGCAAAAAACCTCCTAATGGTGTCCTTATCTAACTCTGATGCTAAGGACCCCCTGGAGAGGGATTGTGTTGTGGTTTCTAGGTGTTGCTCATGATGATTGAGCCTAAGAAGTGTCATTTAGGGACCTCATATTCCTTGACATTGGTTATACATTAATATTAATTATTGGTTCATGTATGGATTATTTTCCCATCTTTCCACCTAAGTTGAATGAAACGTTGAAACATGTATTAGTTTTAGAAATGGGAATGCCTAGAAATGTGACCTCCCCTCCAAACACGTGCGTTGAGGGAGACACGGTGTGTGTGTGTGTGTGTGTGTGTGTGTGTGTGTGTGTGTGTGTGTGTAATAATAATAACAACAACAACAACAATAATAATATAATTTTAAGGTCGCGGCCAAGCCAAACACCAAATTGATGTATGAGACCCCTTGTTTGTGGGACAAGGGACTCCCTCTGCACAACCATTTAACGGTTAAAGTCTACAGAGGTATACATACCCTACCCCCACCATTTATTATTTGAAAGTTCATGACATCTCTAAACTTCCTCCACCCAAAACTTTGCGGAAGTTGCAGAGACTCCAAGGGAAATCCAACTTCCTACGACGGTTTGTCCCTGACTATGCCACTACAATGAAGGTGATATTGTTTTACTGTATGACCAAGCCCATGATAAGCTCGGAAAATGTAAGTTTTAACCTTTGTTTTGTTAGATTTTATAGAGTCTAAGAGTGTAATTTGAGTTCTAGTTGTAGATGACTAATATAGTTAGGAGTTGACTTATACTCTAAGTTAGATTGCCTTCTAAATACCTTAATAAAAGACTACCTTGTTTATACCTAACCTCCCCCTCTACTCCTATTATATATATATATAGAGAGAGAGAGAGAGAGAAAGAAGAACAACTCCAAACCTTCAATCAAAAACACATTATAAAAAATTGAATTATTTCAAAGATTTTAAGTTTCATAATTTTTATAGTGATAATTACTAAAATAAATTACCCCTTCATAAAAAAAAATCAAAGAGTAAATATATATTCTTAATACAATTTAAAAAAACAAATATTAAAATCCTTTAATTCAAATAATTATTACTCATTTTCTATATCTACTCTACTAAATATGTGAATGTAGAAAGAACCTTCACTTTCACCCATACGCTTTGAGGAGACAGGGTTTGGTAAGGTCGGATTTCTTTAAGGCGGGATTTTTTAAGGCAGAAACATAATTCAAATCAATTTCTTATTTCCTTGGCAGTGATAACCTTACCCTTCTTCAAGCAAGCAAGCCCATCTGAGGCAGAGATTTTCCATATCTACTCTACTCTAATCGAGGGCCATCCAGGACCAATCAGACAGAGCAAGGAGGTGCGAGACTATGGAGAGAAATAATCTAATCGAGGGCCATCTAAGACTGATTAGACCGAGAAAGGAGGCGCAAGATTATTGAGGGAAAGGAGGCGTGAGACTGTTGAGGGCCACCCATATGCTTTGAGGAGACAGGATTTGGTAAGGCTGGATTTCTTTAAGGTGATATTTTCGAGGTCAAGTATGCGCAGAACTGTCGAGGGACATTTGAGACCGAGGGAAAGGAGGGAAATATCAAACCGAGCAAGGAGGCACGAGACTGTCGAGCGCAAAGAGGTGTGAGACTATCGAGGGACATTTGATACCAAGGGAAAGGAGGGAAAGAATGGTGAGTATAACCTTTGCACACTCAAATTTTGCATGTATTTGATAATTAAGAAAAGGGATTCATGCTCAACCTAGGTTTTGGGCATATTTTTTCACCATTATTCCATCGCATCGAAGCCCTACTTCACCATTCCCCAAGTCGCAATGTGTTATTTATTCATCACCCAAAGCCCACATTCTTGCAATCGAGCATGAAATCCAAGCTAAGTTCGACGACTATCTGAAATGAAAATTTGAAGGCCATAATATCAAACCAAACTCTACAATTGAGGGTCATGGAAGGAGATATGTAATGTGCCCTTAACATGGAAAATTCTTCTTCTCCTATCTGTTATTTCATGCAGTTTCAAGATCCATTCAAATATACATTATAGATTCAAGTGCTCCAATTATGGATACTATAACCAAAAGCATATTATTATATTCTTTTTTAGTTTTGGTCCATTTTCCTTTAGTTATGAGCAAGTGATAACAAACCCAATCCTCTCATTGTTTTTATGTTCAACTCGGGCTTACCTACTTCATGTACCTTGAATATTTTTGCACATATAATGGTCGCATGGCCTCGAAACCATCATTATATTCACTGTGATATTTACCAACACTAAAGGGTTTGAATTTATATTATTTGATTTCATTTTTATCATTATAAACTCAACCTCAAAATGATTTTTTTAATTGCTATTACTCATTATAAGTATGAGTACAGTTTGGCCTATATTACTCATTACAAGTATGAGCAAAATTTGGCCTATACGAAGCCTTTGAATTTCCCAACATTTTTTAGGTTTGAATCAAACACCATTTCACCTCCTTGCATTGGATTTAAAATATTAAAAGAGCATACTCAAGCATCAGCAATCTATCATGGCTAGTTTGAATTTTTTTTAGTTCTTGTCTTACCTTATAAATGATAGCATAAGCTTTAGTTTTGGGTTATGTTTCCCATGTATGTCATATATTGATGATTGTTGTGGTTGTGGGAATCATGCTTCATTAGTTCAAACCCAAAACCCATATGAATTTGATCCCATCCTTGGATATTACACAACCATCATGTTGTTATACTTAATTAAACATGTAAATGTTTATATTTAACATTTCTCATAGCTCAATTATAATATATCGTGTGTGTGTGTGTGTGTGTGTGTGTGTGTGTGAAGCTCAATTTTTTCATATCTTTCCATGATAGATCTTTTATGTATATTGTTTATAGTTGTTCTTTACAATAAAAAAACATTTTAAGAGTGTTTTACAATGAAAAACATTTTAAGAGTCGTGCCTAATTTCACATGCTTACTATTAATCACTTACATAGAATTGGGCCTTTACTAGAACTTTTGCAAACACAATTTGCCTCATTTGTTAGCCAACATGTGTTCCCTCATTTTTTCGCTCTTTCTATAACCAACTATAAAAGGATCATAAATCAATGCATTAGATAGATGCACTATTTTTCTTCAATCATAATCCAGTGAGTTTATGATTGCTTGAATATGTTGGGTCTATAAGGCTATTGTAAATTGCATTTGCATTTATATTTGGTTTGTTAGATGAGTTTCTGGAGTTGTGCCTCCCATGACCCCAAAAGGGAATATGACAAAGGGCCATAGATGTATGAAGGGGTGGGAGAAGGAAAATAATAATGTTTTATTTTCATTTTAATGCAGAATTAGATTAATTTTCCAAATTGTACAAAATAGGCCATTTGTACTTGGGTGACCCAAATATCCAACCAACTCTATTTCCATTTCCACCTAATTTGCAGCCTCACTTGAGCATATCCGAGATAAACCTTATTTTTTTGCCCACTAATGATGGCTAGACCCTAATATTACTCCATATTTCATTGGTAAAGATAGATGGGGAAACCCACACTTGGATCTTGTTATCCCGAGAGCCCCTAAAATTGCACCCTTTGATTTGATTATACTAATTTGAAAATAACTTACCAAATATGTAGAGGTCCCCACTCTTGTACCAACTATTATTGATAAAGGAAACAATTGAACAATACACAAGTTCCATCTATGCCTCTTTAGGACCCCTAAAACGATCCTATGACATTCCTTGTTATTATGAAATCTGGTGATATCACTTCCATTGTTGATCATGTTGCTAGCTGACCCCACCAAATTCATTTTTCCTTCACCACTCAATTGTTCAAATATGATATGAGGATGATGATTTACTTTGAGGATATGCACTTAGAGGTATATGTCCCTATGTATCTTGCTTTGAGTACCCATTTCCCATTTCCATTAAATGATTCTCGGTCATCCACAAGGTGAATCCCCCGTGATCCTTATGAGTATTTAAGATGTGTATGGTGGTCTCTATAATTATAAAAGTTTACTATGTTAGAAATGATGACATTTGTTTCAATGATGTATAGGTGTACTAAGTGAACTATGACATTTGCATGGTATTTTTTAAATTTGGGTCATTTTGCGTCCATTTATCTGGATAATTAGATCATACTTTTTGTCATTAGCAGTGCACACATAATAACTTATCAATAAATTATTTATTTTCTTAAAACCTCTTGCTCCTTCCCGTAGCTAGTTTTCATCGAAGTTGAAATTCTTACATTTCATTTTCCTCTTGCATGGTTTAAAGAGTTGAGTCGAAATGCCATCAGTTTCACGACCACTCCTTTGAGTAACAACAGCCTAAAATCAAGCGCTAATTAAAATTTATGTAGCAACTTTTCTAGGGCTCTTCAAACCCATCTTAGCTTAGGTGTAGAGATTTGGAATAGGATTGTGAGAATAAATTTCCAAAGCTGCTAAACAAACATAAAGCTTTGAGTTAGGGAGTGAAATCTAGTTTATATATCACTGACTTTGGGAAGCCCTTCTAACATAAGGGTCAAGTATAAGGTCACATTGGGGCCAACAGAGTAATCAACCCTGCTTTGTTGGTATTGGTGTCGATTGTCGATTCCCCCCCCTCTAATTTGGTATAGTAGGTGGTACCATATAGGCCACAATCTTTTAGACTTCCTACCCAAGGTGAAAGCACAGGGAAGGTGGTGTCGTATCTGGGATTGACATTGGCTAGACTCACTCGGACTCCTTGGAGGGTTTCCCACTACTTGGTGAGGGCATTAGTTCCACTAGACTCCTTGGAGGGCATTAGTTCGTTAAGTAGGTTGTCAACGTAACTTTCCCATCCGCTGAAACTCAACCCCTTTGCACATCAATCCTGTGATGTTGGATTCCATCACCAACTAGCGCTTCTTTGTGAGAAGGTTTGTTTGCATGCTTGACTCCTAGATTAATTAGCGTGTGTTGTTTTTTTCTCCTTAGTTGGACTTAGGATTGAGTCTATGTCTAATAAAGTAGAAACATTACATTGTCCCTCGAAGGGATTGATACAAAAGGCTTGAGAATCCTTTTATAGTTATTTTCTTTAAAGTATCAAAAACATTAAAAACAAAAAAATATTTCATTACTTTAGAATTTCAAACAAAATCCAACTTCTATCTTCAATCTATTTTCCTTCTTCAAGGATTTCATACAATATAAATAAGCATTGAAAGAAACATCAACGCTTGTCATAAAGAGACATAGTTATAAGACTTTAGAATAAGTGCAAACATCAAAACCAGGGTTCATGAATATAAGTAGAGGAGTGTCCTGAAGAAGATTTAAGGATTTCCCATGTTCCTTTTTCTAGTGCCGCTCCTTTTTCAAATAATTTGTCAGTTTCCTTGTTTATGTTCCTATAAACGTGAGAAAAATATATATGAGTGAAGGATGCTTGAAAATTCTAAATGTCAATGAACAAAGGTTGTAGAATGAAGTTACTAAAGGTGAATTATCCTTTCATCAATTGAATGACTAGTAGCAAATCTCCAAAAATATGAATTTGAAGAACTCCTCTTTCCTAAGCCAACAATAGAGCTAGTTTTAGGGCCATCAGTTCAAAAAAAAAAAAAATTTGGAGCCATTCCATCTTTGAATGATATACAATGGCTTAGGTAAAGGTGGCTAACTACCCAATCCCACCTTTAGAAGGATTTCCTTGTGATGCACCATCGCCCAAGGAAGTTAGCTTCAATTTTATATTCATAGAGACAACACCTACCAAGGCCTTCAAAACTTATTTTTTGTAGGATGTGCCAAGTTAGAGATTTATTATTTAAGACAAACCACAATTTTATTTATTTATCTAGCTAGGAATTTCAGTTTCTAGATTAATTTCCATGACCAAAAAAGTGGGATCTCACCTCCCACTGATATAAGTGCTTTACAACCTAGCCCTGGTTCATATCCCCTAAAAGGATTAAAATATCATACAAGTTGATCCTCCTCATCACCAAGTCTTATAAAGAATATTTTTAACGATTCTTGTGAAGTCCTTCAATATTTCTACACGATCCTCCCTAAGACCTAACTCTCTCCAAGAGAGCTATTATTTCCAACTACAGGTTTCAATGGGTTCTTTTTCAATTTTCCTCAAAGTGTTGAAGCCTCTATGCTTTATTTATTGAATGAGGGGAATAGTTGAATTGAAGGATTCTATGATTCCTACCCACAACTCCAACCCTAATTGGAGATTATCTCCCTTTCCAACAAGCCATACTAGGAAATTTCCAATCGGAGGGAATGATGTGATAATTGGTTTTTAAATAACCGAGGCATTTTGGTATTTTTTAATAGGATTTCTTACCTAGTCCTCCACTAAGTCTAGAGCTATGTATTTATCCTTTATGACTTTCACACATAATTTGGTACCTTGGAGGAGACTCCAAACATTTTTATCAACTAAATACTTTAAGAAAAAGAAGATATTCTTGAGACCCCATCCTTATTGTGATTTGGGAATTGCTACTTTTTTCCAAGAGACCAACAAGTATTAGCCAAGGGATTGGAATGGCCTCTAGAACTACTTTGACAAGGATTAGTCTGCCTCCATGTGAGAGCCATCGGTTGCACCATAAATTAATATTTTTTTACACTTTTTCTATCAACCAATACTAGTCACCTTTTAGACACAAATTGGCGTTCATATCGAAAGCTAAGTATTTCAAATGAGCATTTAAATCCACAATGAGAAAGGGAAAAAGCTAGGAGATGTAATATTTTTCACCTCCAAGAAGCCCAAATAGGAAATTGTCAATTTGGATCAATTGATATTCATGAGAGGCACTTCACATAAGAGTTGATCATATCTTTTATATTATTAAAAACTCTCCCATTGTTGTCATAGAATATAAGTATTTAATATACAAAAGGTAAATAAGATAAATTACAGGTGTTTCCTACATAAATGTCTTTAAAATTACCACTTGTTGAGGATACCTTTATGGATTTGTTGAGCCCTTTTTCTTCCATAAGAAAAAGAAGTGGGGATAGTTAGCATCCCTACATAATTCTTCTTTCTAGTTTGAATAAATGGGATGTAGCTCCATTTATTAGGATTTTAAAAGAGACTTAATTGATACAACTCATAATTCACATGACAAATTGATGATAGAGACCCAAATGGATAAGAATTTGTCTCAAGAAGGGACAACTCACCTTTTTGAAATATTTGGAAAGACCCACTTTTACATCCATTTCTCTTAAGTTCCTTGTATTTATTGATTGGAGTCCTTCTTGAGAAACCCCCACTGCCTCATAAATTTGTCACCCTTCCAAGAATCGAAACTACTCAAGGGAGATTTGAAGAGAAACGATCTCTTTGATATTTCTTGAGATAATATTTAAAATTGTTTTGTAAGGTAGTTGTATTCAAATTGGACAAAAAAATTCAAAAGAAGAGGGATTGTCAGATTTTTTAATCAATGTGATGAAGGTTGTGTTGAAGGCTACCAAGGTTTATCGTATGATTCTCAAGCCCTCCACTACTCTCATTAGAATTCTATAATTAAATTATAACATATTAGAAGTAATTCCATAAAGAGGTCATCAGGTCCAGGGGTTTTGTGTTTTTGGAACTTTAAAGGGTTTGTACGAGTTCTTATTTTCAAGATTTTCCACTTACAAAATTATTCAGTTGTGATTAGGATCCCACCTATGGAAACCCATTAGTGAATACAAATAGCCTCATCTATGAAATATTTTGATACTAAGAAACAATCAGAGTCTTAGATATTCTTACCTTGCATATCCTCCAATTTCTCTATGTCGAGTTATGTTTTTTTGGTTCAATATTCAACAATCCCACCCTTTCCAATTTGCTTATGAAGAAACCTATCAAATTATCAACCTGACCCAATGGCCCCAAAACCTCTAAAACACCCAGAGATAAGTTCATGTCACCTCCAACTATCACCAAACCCTTTTGTACAAATGTATAGTTAAAGAAATTTTCCTAGAATTCTAGCATATTGGATTAGGGGCCATAAATATTCAAGCAACTAATTTCGTTATGAAGGTCTAGAGAGAAAAGATAGGTCCCCAGTACAAAATTCCCAAGATTAAGAATAAGAGAGTAATCCTAATTTCCAACTGGTTACATTCTATATAGATCTTCTTATAGCATCTATGAAACTAAATTCCCACCCCATTAAAAGCATGGATAAATCTTGAACTACCTTTTCTCCATCTGTCATTAGTCCTTGTAAGAATATTATATATGGATTATGAACTTTAGTTAACCTTTTAATAACCAATTTATTTGAGGAATTGACCAACCCTCTATATTTTAGGGTTAGGAAGATGATATAGAACCATCTCTCTAGGCCTTTTATCTAGGAGAACTAATCAGTATTACTTGTCTTCCAATTTTGAATTTGGTATTTGGTTTCTTTTGATCCAGGGATGGGAATGTTTTTCTCCATGTTTGAGTCTCTTTGGGGTATTTCTCATCCAGGAACCCTAGACCTTTGATAGTCATTCCTCGAAAAATAGATGTTTCCATGTTCCTCGGTTTGAGGTTGTACTTGGTAGTCTTAGAAACTTGGGAGTCATTATGAGGATTTGGTCCAATTTTCTTCCATAGAAAAGTTCTATAATTTCCTAGAGAAATGCATCCAATATTTTAATTACCTCCCAATCCATCCAAAGGATGATAGGGGGAAGCTAGGGAATGGATATCCTTGAAAGGATAGGAAGGAATTCACTATATTGAGTATCGTTCATGCTTTATAAACCTACCTTCCAAGACCCAAAGAGAAATTTATCAAAACAAAAAATCAATAATAGGGGAAGGAGGAGATTATTTCTTACTCAATTCCTAAGAGAGATCGATCATATTCTTTCGATCCAAGATATGCAATTCTTGTTGACCATTTTCCTCCTTTCTTGTGTTATCGACATAGATTTTTCTTCAAGAATTATTTTCAAGGTTCGCATAGAGGGGATGTTCATCTATGGAGTCCGATCGAAATATTGATTTCCTTAAATATCCTTACAAACCCATATTTTTCTTATGTTTGGGAGATGACATTCCTTAGCTAGCTTCCCATACTCATGGAACCTATCACATTTGAATGATTGCACCCTCTAATTGTGCATCCAAAACTAAAGATATAAAAAAATTATTTAGAACTTTGAATATAGAAAAAAAAGTTCAAAAATTAGAACTAGGATGAGGATAGACTACTCACTAACAACACGTGCACATGTGGCTGAAGGTACAACCAAACATGTACCTGTCAGATATTTCACCCTCGAGTGAGGAAAGCCTAGGACAAATAGAGGGAAATGTGACTACATCTAGTATATATGATACGCAAACAAGGACCAGAGGTGAAAAATTCAGAAGAAAACCCCGTAGACGCATGGAATTTTTTCTTGCCGAAGGAGTATCATGCTCTTATGATGATGAGAGCATAGGAGAAATAGAGGTGCCACTCAGGTATAAGCATATGATGAAACAATGGGTACCTAAGGAACTGACTCCGTTAGACACTGACTTTATTGTCAACAATAGAACATATCGCATTGCACCATCCTCTCCGCATGGCCTAGGGATATTTACCATGGATGGAATAACTGTAAAATACAATACAGTAACTGAATTGATGGACTATGTCGAACCGTGTTACAATTATAACGATTGGATGTGGTTGGTCCGGTATATGCGAAGTATGTGAAGATATGCACTCGCCTCAAATTATATACAACTAATAAACAATGATAAAAATAAGGGAGCGACCATATATATTGATGGAAGGCATAAAGCTTCCGGCAATATCGCAGGGTTTATAAACAACACGTGACCCGAGACAAAAAAATAAGAAATCGAATTGCATATATGAGGGACGCGAAGAGAATTGGGTAGTCATGTGCGCAATAAAAAAGATAGCTCACGGGGAAGAGTTATTAGTGGATTACCATTTGAATCGAATAGAAACATCGACTAATAGTGTGCAGGTACTTATGCAACACCTCTTTAAGCAACTTCTACTTATTGCATTATATTTTTTTGTATCTTTAACAATGTTTTAAATATTCCGCAGTCCCAATTTTATAATAATGTGGAAGGTTTATCGTTGAGGTTGATTTTATTTGGGTGGAAATCAATTTTTTTGTTATCGTTAACAATTTTTTAAATATTTGGGGGTTCTAATTATATTATAATGTGGCAGGATGATCGTGGAAAAGGGCCAGCCGCAGAACATGTAAATGATTACCAAATTTGACTTTCATTTTACGTGAATTTTATTATTTGTTTATATAATTTTATTTGTGTGGCGATCATTTATTTCATTTGCTTATATAACTGAAATAACATTGATTTTCATGTTGAAATTATATGTAGTCGGTAGGCCATGTTGATCATGATTCAAATGATGAGGAGGGTTTGTATTCATCCTATGATACGATGGTATTAATAAAAAGAAAGATCATTAAAGTGAACAAGGAACTTGATAGCTTGTCAAACCGTACAGATCAAACTCTTGACGTACTAGAAAGGATCTATCTCCTTGTGTCACAAATTAACACGTATAAGGTAATAACCATAATTTAAAGTGTTTTTTTAATGTACTCATATGTTCAATTATGAAAGTCTGTTTTTTAACTTTTACATTATCTCACGAAAAAACATTTTTTTTTATAAAGAGATTTTTGGAGCTTGTTCAGCCTACTGTTGGGAGTAGTGGCACTGCAGAGACACCACAGAGTCCTGACGCGGTTTGTAATACAGTTGCTAAAGTATTGTTTGCTTCTCCATCTTCCACACCTAATTTAGATAGGAGCCATGACAGGCACCGCCAACCATCCACACAGCGGTCAAACTCTAGAGGTGGTGACAGAGATCAGGTTGATGATGTGGTTGACATGGTAGCATTTCCTGGAGCTAGACGTGTGACCATCACGGGGAGCCTCCCATGCACATTTTTGGTCGACGATAACAAACTTCCATTAAAACAAATAAGACTCCCAGGTAGTTTTTCATATTTTAACTGGTTTATGTTGTCCATCTCATAGACAAATCATCTAGATTATTATTTTTAAAACAATGATCATATCTTTTGTGTGTAGGAAATGACCATTTTTATAGGCACCTAGAGAGCAAGGCCTTGTTGATTTTTGGGGCAACCTTATGCATGAGGTCGAATTGCCAAAATTCCAACCTCAAAAAATAACTTATGGATTATCTCAAAGGCCTATTTGGAGAAGACATGTTCAATAAAAAAGTTGTCACCTCTACAGTAGGAGAATATTTAAAATATATGCAAGACGTTTATAGACGAAGCTTGGTAGGCAACCCTGGGTATGAGCGTCCTCCCTCGATTCTAGAGAGAGTGGAAGGCAATCATCAATGATGCAAAAGAAAAGATATTGAAAAAATCAGGAGAAAAAATAACTGGTACCAAAATATAAATTACAATATTTTGATTTCAATACCTTTAATTTTCTTTAGATTTAAATAAAAGTGTGGTATATAATATACTTGAAAATTTTGATGATAGGTTTCCTGACACTTCGAAGGAAATCAAAGCAAGGATTTCCAAACATGGCCAACACAAGCTAGACCAGGGAGACTACTCGAGGTTACAATCACAAATCGTAAGTACCCAATCATCTTAAGAATATTATTTGTATCGCCTTACAACTTTCAGTTTATTGCAGCCAAAAACATTAAAAAAACATGTTCTTATGCAATGCAGGGCGACAACTTCGGAATTGAAACCACAGAGGAAGACCTCCAAATTGGTTACAAGTATGGTTATAAAGTCATGGTTGATCGTAGGAAAAGCATGGGGCAGACCCCAATATCTAGTTTGCGGGATAAGGAAAATAAAAACCAATCTACATTAAGCTTTCATTACTTATAAAATACATAAATGTTTGATATTATCCATAACTTTAATGTCTTACTCTGTTTCAATCAGGGGAGCAGCATTATCAATGAAACTATTTTCACTGGACAACAAAGCGTTGATAGTGCAACGCAACCAAAATATCATGGTGCTCCCCAACAGCCCCATCCCAGTGGGTTGCAACCCTAAGAAGTTCATGTGACTGAGGCCCACGACAGTAATTAAATGGTTGTATATCAATCATGTATTTAATAATTTTGTACTTATAAATCTTGTACTTCTAATTTTTATTACTTTTAAATTTACGGTTTTGTCCTTATAATTTTTTATTTTTAATGGCAGAGAATGTCATAGTTGAGCCTCCTCAACCTGAAGATGATAAGGAGAACAAGGCAGCCATTCCAACGGTGTCGACTAGTGCACCAGTAGGTAAATAATTACATCGCAGAGGTTTTTTTAATATTAATGAACTACTTCAATGATATTTAAAAATTGGCCATATAAATTTAATATTTTTCGTTTTTGTAGGTGATGGCCCCTCAGAGTAGCCTCCACGCCATGGGTACGAGACCAAGCGTTTTCGGTGTGAAAGGACTAAAGAAACATCAGTTGTTGAAGAGCACCCAATAAACGAAGACATGGACATGGATGAATTACTTAAGAACTGGAAAACACAAAAGAAGACTAAAAGAAATTGATGATGTATAATAATTTTATAAGATAGATAGATGTAGATTATATAGCTAGTATATTTGTAACATATTTTGAATTATAAATCTCATTTATAAAATTTAAAATATATATATATATATATATATATATATATATATATATATATATATATATATATATATATATATATATATATATATATATATATATATATATATATNTGCCTTTGAATGAGAATATAGATTGGGTATTGGGGAATTGAGAGTGATGTGAGGGGGGGGGAGGGGCCATAGGAGATTCCACCTTCACGTGGTTGGCCCTGTTCAGTAGAGAAAAATTTATTGGAGTCGTTTATTCTTGGAGAAAACCTCTCTAGATCCAACGGAGCAACAACATAGTCAATGTTGAGTTCATTTGAGGGAGGTTTGCTCCAAGATCAGACGGCTCCAATAAATTATTCTTAAAACCAAGAGGAGCTTATTTAGACCATCGCATCTGATATGTGTGTGTGCATGTCACTATTTAATCTCCTCTCATATGTATTTTACAGAAAAGAATATCAATGGTGTTTACTATTTGCAATCTTGTCGGTTTTAATTTCTATTAGGATTTATTGACATGTCTTAAAATTATTTTTTGGTTTTTACTAAA
Source organism: Picea engelmannii (assembly GCA_009831015.1). Classification (NCBI taxonomy): domain Eukaryota; kingdom Viridiplantae; phylum Streptophyta; class Pinopsida; order Pinales; family Pinaceae; genus Picea; species Picea engelmannii. The sequence goes on along the minus strand of ML787953.1, from coordinate 225,388 downwards.
AACTAAATATAGTTCTATTTTTATTTACTGTAGTATGCAGTTCACACATTTGCAGATGCTCTAGATGTTGTCTCAATGCAATGTTACACATTAGAATATCAAATATCAAGTATGTATTGTCTTTTTTCTTCTTTTTATGACTTCTTAAGGTTCCTTTTATTTATTTAATTTTACATTACCATCATTTGTGGGCCACTATGGGGCCAATCATTCTATCTAATGAACCACACCCAAGTATATTGTAGCATATGTGATTCCCTTTAGTTCATCATATCAGATGATTCACACAGCTAATCTAATACTTCAACTTGGTTTTTTGTGGTTGTGTATAAGTAATCCCCTGGATATCATAGTATAAGCATAACCATAATTATGCAATAGAGTATTTGAAATGAATGAGATATAGATACCACTTCTGAGTAGAAATTGCAAATCATAGGCACCAATGAACCTAAATAGCCATCCCAAGTTCCAAGAAGATGGAAATAAAACATCCCACTGGCCTAAAAGTGGATAGGGGGTTGGGTGTGTTACACCAATGACCTCTATACACTCCTATGATATTTATTACTCTCTTGTGATATTTATTGTAATATTATTATTTTGTTGTAGAGTACTACTTTGGCACCAAAGGAAATTATACCACCCTTACCTCTAGAGAAAGAGAAACTTGAAAATTCTTTAGCTATAGGCATTTCTACCAATCTATTAACTAGTGTCATTCCACCAACACTTGGAAGTTGCACTGCACTCGAATCATTGAATCTATCTAACAATTCCTTAGAAGGTTCCATTCCATAATCACTTGGGTATCTACAAAATCTCATTGACATGGATCTCTCTTATAACTCATTATCAAGGACAATACCAATTACTCTCAACAAGTTGAAAGAGATTCACTATTTGCATTTACAATTGACTTTAAAAGTGTGGTTTATAGGAACTATGTTTTATTGAATACGTATGTAATACCTACTTTGTGAATCAAGGAATTTTGCAACTCATAAATGCTTATGGTTAGATATAAGGTGTGGTTGGTGATAAAATACCTATACAAGATCGCAAGTGTCCCTTGCTCATCAATGGAAGGGTATTGGGACACTATTTGAGTCAAGTCGTTCATATGGGTTATTTTCAACTTCAACACATGCCTATAAATACAAAGCCATGCCATGCATTTCATAACAACTTATAAATGTAAGGTTATGATAGAGGAATTAATCCAAAGAGTAGGAAGACCATTGCATCCTCTCAATTGATCTAGTATCGTCTTGTTTTCATGTTGCCCATTCTCCCCTCCAAATTGTCCATGCACAAGGGGAACTTTGCATGTTCATATTAATAGATAGAGAGAGCCTATTAGAGGGTTAAAGGATCCTCCCATGGATAATATTGAAGTCCACAAGATGAAAGATTCTTCTTAGGTGATATATTTCATGTTATTTTGTCTTTTCATTAGATAATAAATAACTTATTCTCTTTTCCCCAAAAAATGTTGTTTGAATAATTGAAATTGATTTTTTTGATTGTTTATAAGTTACTATACATGCTAGACGATAGATAGGTTGTTTTAATTGTTGTTCACAAATCCTTTTTGTCTTCTCTTAGTTTTGATAACCAACTAGGATAAGTTTTTGGTACTCGCATGCATAAGCTCATATGTATAATGGAAACCATATTGGGGACTTTGTTCTATTAAATCCCACTCCTTCTTAGTTTAAAGGATATTTTTCTAATATCACACCACTATCAGGTCCAAGACCTTGGAGATTCCCTTGAAAATTTGCTTTTATTCAGGATTTGACTTCTATAAATCTTTGTATGTAGATTCAATTTTTCCACTCGTTGTTAATTGCTCCAAACATGTAGTTTAATTTCATTTAAGTGTGTATAAATTAAAATGAACTTTCATATTTTGATAAAGGAAGAAGGCATTATATATATATATATATATATATATATATATATATATATATATATATATATATATCAATCACTTTCTTATTCTTGTGAGTTCTTGCATTTCTATTTCCAACAATATACTTTAAGTAGTCATTTTCATTTATCACCACACTTTTGCACACATCAAAGGACCTAAAAGTTATCCCATATCAAAATTATGTTCTTCACCTTACGTCATTAAAAGTGGTTTGTGTGATTCATAAAGGTTAGGATAGTGAAAACCCTCCATCAACGCTCCTTAACAATAAACAAGTTAGGTTCATGCCCCCAAACCAAGACTTCTAAAAGGTAAAGAAACTTAAGTATAATGTACAAAACTCTCCCTCGTGGACAAAATAAATTGTGGTGTAGATTGAGATAAGTATCCAATCAATGCTCCATAGTTTGTTTTCATCAAAACATAGTTGTTTTCCTAGGGTACTTCATGAAATCTAACATATTTGTTTTCCAACACGAGGGATGCACTATATTTTTAAGTATCCATGCTTAGGTCAATATGGTAGTTTTATGAATCCACCATGCTCTTTACAAATTAATGTCACCTCTTGACAAATTAAATTTCTCGAATCATTGTCCACGTTAATCTATGAATATGTCTCCTAGTTATGAAACTGATGTTTACTATCAAGTGCCATTCATGGAATTGTGAAGGCACATGAGACAAATACTTTCCACCCCCTTGGATCTCACTCCCATATAGATTTCACTATAAATAACTCTATCATACCTTCACTTATTTCATTTAGTGGACTTCATCATCATCATTTACGACACTTGGAAGGCTTGGATATAATTTGCAAATTGTGAGAATTGCTAGAGTCTTAGGACGGTTATTTTACTTTCCATCTTCACACCTATGAAAATATTCCTCATCCTATGAAAATATTTCTCTTTCAAGCATGTTTACTGCCAAAGATTTCACATATTCCATTTAGTAGCAACTTTGTAGTTGTCCTCATTCTTGAATTAATCTTTAATATATATTTTTTAAATAAATATATTTTGTCGATGTTGCGACGACTTGATCATTGCAGAAAATGGGATATGGCATTTGTCTTGTGACGAACATGATCGTCGATCGTATGAATAGTTCGTTGTAACTATCGATTGTTCGTCAATGTTGAGACGACTTGTTCGTCGCAGAAACTGGGATATGGCGTTTGTCTTGCGACAAACTTGATCATTGATCGTATGAATAGTTTGTCGCAACTATCGACTATTCGTCGCTCTTGAGATGACTTGGTGGTCACGGAAACTAGGATATGGTGATTGTCTTGCGATGAACACGATCATTGATCGTATGAATAGTTAGTCGCAACTATCAGCTGTTCGTCACTCTTGAGACAACTTGTTGGTCGCAGAAACTGGGATATGGCATTTGTCCTGCGACGAACACGATCGTCAATCATATGAATAGTTCGTCGCAACTATCGATTGTTCGTCGCCGAAATTAGGATATGTCATTTCTCTTGCGACGAAGGGGATCGTCCATCATTGTCATTCTTGTGACGATTTCCTGGTTGTCGTTCTTGTGATGAGCTCAGGTTGTCGTCTCTCTTGCGACTACAACATTGTGTCGTTTCACTTGCGACGTTATCTCAGGTTCATTTCACTTTCCACGGGATATGATGAGATGTTTGAGGGACCCAAGATTCATCGTAATATCCATAACATAACGTCGCAAGAGAATTGAAATGGTCATTTCAAAATGACTTAAATTTACTAGTGCTCCAAACAGTCTTTGTTGACTGAGACAAAATCCCCAGGGTTAGATGTTGACTCGGACTATAAATCAGAACCAGAAAAAGGAAGACGGATCATTGATGCAGAACCTAGTGTCGTCGTCGCTACCACAAAATTCCAGCCAAAGGAACTGGAGAGGCCTGAAGAAGGGGAGTTCCTTTTCCACTCACAAATGTGGGTGAAGGGAACCCCACTCCATTTCATTGTTGGCAGTGGTAGCTAGAA
>ML787953.1:192210-204559 GCA_009831015.1 Picea engelmannii | reverse complement strand
GAGATAAAAGACAAGGAGTTGAACCCTGATTCAGAATCTGATTCTGGAAATACTGGTAAAAGACAGATCATCGACGCAGACCCCACTGCTATTGTCGCGATTGCAGCAATTCAACCAGAAGAACCAACAGATCCAGAAGAGGGGGCGCGCCTTTTTCATTCACATATGTGGGTGAAGGGGACCCCGCTGCATTTTATTGTTGATAGCGGAATCCAGAAGAACCTCATCTCAGTAGAGGTCGTCAAACAGTTGGGATTGTCGACAACACCACACCCACAACCATACAGCATCGGGTGGCTTCGCCAAGGACCAGATCTTCGTGTCAGCCAGCAGTGTTGATTATCATACGACATCCAACCCTTCAAGGATGAGGTATTATGTGATGTTTCCCCATTGGATGTTTGTGATGTTCTCTTGGGTCAGCCATATATGTGGAAACGCCATGCTATCTATGAGTATCGACCTCGTAGTGTCATTATTACTCTGGGGGGGTCATCTCTAAAGGATACCAGAGGTAGTTCCAGCTACTGCTCCACCTAAATAGTGCCGCAAGGTAGTATCTCATACTACAAAATTCATCTTCTCCATTATCTGTTCAAAAGGGGAACAAAAGGATACTGCAACCACCACAGCTTCGGCCCAAGCACCTTCTATCCAATAGAAGAAGGTCGACAAGGTTGCAACAAAGCATAAAGATTCCTTCTACACAAAGTCATATCATGTAGCCAGACTGGTTAAAAAGGTCCAACCCTTCCAGCCACACGTTCGTGACAACCTTCAACAAACCAAACAACGCGATGTCTCCAACAAGACAAGCAGCTCACCAAGATGCAGATTCAATAAACGCTTTTCCTTCTCCCCCGGGAACTCAAAGAAATGGAGACCATTGCTTCCTAAGGAGGGAGGATTGATCCAGGTGGATATTGGTGGCCACCCACCTTTTCCAACTGGCTCAAAACATCTTTTTGACAATTTTGGCAATTTACTATTTTTAGCAGGTTTTAACTTCCGAGGCCATTTTGAGGGCCTAAATGAAGGTTTTATGAGATCGAGGTTCTCAATAATATCCAAAGGCATGATTGATCCCCCAAAATGAATCTCATCGACGATACCTTTCCAACGAGCTATCACACGCCTAAAATGGAGATCGTATGCAAAAGTTACGACCCTAGGAAGTTGATGCACCAACTTACCCAAACGAGGCCCACATGACTTTTGGCGCTTCATCTCCTAGGGTTAGGTTTTTGGATGTCTAAGACTTTTGGCATTCTCGATTATTGTAAAAAGGCCTCCAGAGCCTCATTGTAACGATCTTCTTGCGAATGCGAGTAGTCGTCACATCTCTTCTCCGAGATAAGCTGCCACCATTCTAGCGAGTCTTTCACTCTATATTTTTACAGTCTCTGTACATTTATTTCATTAATAGAAATCGTGTATTACTGTATCTTTGTGTTTATGGTTGCATCTCTGATATATTTCTGTTATATTACTGGATATACACGATATCTCTGTGCATTTATTTATTATATCTCCTCTCTCATTTCGTACTGAAAATAATCCGGATCAACAAATCTATTGGACACAACCCTTTTTAGGTGTGTTTGGGGTTCCAACCATTGGCCCCCATTGACATAGCTCTGCCCATTACAGTCGCATTGGAAGAGTCCTCCCATAGTCACACGGAAAGATTCCTCCCATACCCAGACTGATGCTAATCGGGAAGCCCAATTTGTTGAGCACGTCCAACAACAAGTTCATGATATTGTGCAGAAATCCAATGCCAAGTACAAGTAGTGCCATTATCAACATTGGGTGCCACACAAATTTCAGGTGGGAGATCAAGTCTAGTTGAATTTGCAGAAAGAGCGCCTCACAGGACCCCACCGGAAGTTGTGCTCACTCTGATACGGGCCTTACACCATCACTAAGGTTGTGGGTAAGAATGCTTTTGAATTAAGTATTCCTCCTTTCCTTTGATTGCACCCAGTATTTAATGTGGAACTTATCTGACCATATTTTCCACCTCTCCTGGACACTTCGGATGCAATTGAATAGTTGGATCCTACAAAAATCAATCCTTCATGCACCGAACATGAGACAATTGATCATATCATGGACACCAAGACAAAGGAAACCCGCCGGCAGACTATCAAACTTTATCGGGTCGTCAAAGTAGGGCAGTTTCTTCATCATGGAAAAGGGCTCACCAAGGGTCAGATTCAGCAGAAGTTCCCCATCTGATGTGATCACTTAACACAATGGAGACCATTGCTTCCTAAGGGGGGAGGAATGATCCAGCTGGATATCGGTGGCCACCCACCTATTCCACTGGCTCAAAGTCCAGTTTCCATTTTGGCAGTTTTTCTACAGCTTTTTGGGTCCTAAACTTCCAGTTCCATTTTGAGGCCCTAAACGACCACCCACCTATTCCACTGGCTCAAAGACCAGTTTTCATTTTGTCAGTTTTTCTACAGCTTTTCGGGTCCTAAACTTTTGGGGCCATTTTGAGACCCTAAACAATGTTTTTTGGGCGCAACACTATCACATTATAAGCTTTAGCCCCAGTGTGAAGGCAAGATGTGTAGTCCTCAGATAGTTATTTACAATGAGCTATCGTGTGCCTAAAATGGAGATTGTATGCAAAAATTACGACCCCAGGAAGTTGATGTACCGACTTACCCAATCGGGACCCACATGACTTTTGGTGATTCATCTCCTAGGGTTAGGCTTTTTATGTTGAGTGTTTTCTCATGTATGCTTTATGTTAAAAAGGCCTTTGGAGCCTCATTGTAATCAGCCTCTTGCGATTGAGCGTAGCCGACACATCTCTTCTTAGAGATAAGCTACCACCATTCTAGCTAGCTTGTGTGTTTTTGCATTTTACAGTCTTTTGTGTTTCAGAAAGTCATTAATAGAATCTGAGCTTCATTGTATTACTATGTTCCTGGCCATATCTCTGTGTATTTATTTGTTATATCTTTGTTATATTTCTACCTTCATATCATTCCTCAAAAATAATCCAAATCAGTGGACCCCTCAAGAGACAATATTTGAACAACAATAGACTAAGCTTGAAATAATCAACCACCTCTGCCTTGGAATCAATAATGAGTCGGGAAGGATCAAGGATACCAAAGGTAACTATCAAGTTTTGTAATCATTTGCAACTACCAATATTATTAGTTATAACATCTTATAAAGCCAGTGCATAAGGAGAGAAATGTGTTTGACTAAAACTAATTCAGAGCACTACATTATGATTAACCTTCGTTAGTATTCCCATATGTTGTTTATTCTAAACTCATTCTCAAGTAATGCATTGAAGTCCTTGCCTTGGAGTACAATTTGAGTCAATGTTGATTATGACTTGATTTCCCTTGCTCATGTTACAGGTTATTTGACTTCAAATTCCTAGAGCACAACACCATTTTTCTTACTTTTGCCTTTAGTGTGTTGTTACAACACAAGGCTCTTGCATCTAAATTTGCATCCTTTGGAATGTTTTTCAATTTTTGAGGTTGCAAAATTGGATCTACCGCATTTGGTAGTGTCTCAATTTGCATTAAATTTGCATCTTCTTGTGACCATTTTTTCTCATTTTTCAGACAATAGTCTTGTCATGCCTCAAATTTGTGTCACTTTTGTGACCCATTGCATCCCATATGCATGTCTTCATAATTTTTTTCATCTTTACAAGTACATAATAACATCCGTGCAATTGTGTTTGCATATCAGTGTGCATCCTTGTGTCCAAAATTGTGTCATAGTTTAGATCATTGAGAATCTTCTTGCATCCATTTTTGCGTCCATCCCAATTTCAATTGTATTTTGAGTCCTTGAGTCATTTTTGTGTCCTGGTTTATATTGGTGTGACTCTTCTTGTGTCTCTTTTTGTGACCTTGTTAATCCTAGTGTCTTGATTTATATCCCATGGGATGCAAATTGAGATGCCAAAAAGTGTGATGCACCCCATTTCCAATGTGGATCTCAAACTTGTGACCTATTGCTTCCTACTCTACTAACTTACCCTACTACTACAATTTGTTAGTGATAGAGTAATTATTATTTTTATTACAATGTAAATTAAATAGTTGGAATGACACATAAACTTCCCAGGGCCATAACTTTTCACTATGAACTTTGATTAAGGCACACAATAGCATGTTGAAAAGCTCTTGTGAGTTTAACAACATGCAATGTATGAAATCACTTTCACCGTGATTTAGAAAAGGCCTAAACACACAAGGGACACACTTAAGAAACACAATTAAATGGCATACATAATTGATGCACCATGAGTGATGCACTTATGCATCAAGACACCTATGTGGTGTACTCAAGCAATGCACCATATCAAGAGACACATATAAGAGATCCACCATAACCAGTGACACATAAGTAGTGCACTCAAGTGATGCACATAAGCAATGTACATAAGTGTTGCACCATAACTAGCGACACATAAGTAACGCACTTAAGCAACACACGTAATCGATGCACATAAGTGACACATTTAATGTCAATGCACATAAACAATGCATTTAAGTACATACACAACACACCATAACTAGTGATGCACTTAAGTGGCATGCCATAAGCTACACACATACATAATGATAATAATCTCTAATAAGAAATTTATGGAACCATTGTTTTCTATATGCCAAGCCCTAGCCCTAATAAGAGGTCGATGCCTCTATTTATGACAAAATGTAGTATAAATGTAAAGACAAGAAGGTGAAGACACTAGAAGCTAGAATGACAAGAGTCAAGGTCATCGATTCAAAAGGAGATAGTAAAATTTTCAAGACCATAACTCATACATATAAATTTGGATTTGGGCACAGAACAACTTGTTGAAAATCTCTCAACGAGAATAATACTATGAGATGCAATTTGGAATACAAATATTGATGCTAGGAGGAAAAAAAGGATGCAATATAATTGTGTCTCAATTAGAGTCTCCTTTTGCATCCCAACTAAGCCTAATGTCTCAATTTGCATCCTAGCTAACCCTAGTGTCCCATGTTGTGTCTCCTTTTATGTCCCAACTAACCTTAGCATCTCAATTTTCATCCTGAAATACACAAATTAGGGTGTAAAACCAATGAGGGGACATGACCAAGGATGTTATAGATACATTGGGACATAAAATGAGACGTATAAGTATGCAAAAATGGGATGAGGAAGGGTGAAAAATGGGATGTAGAGGGACACATAAAATGTTAGGTGTCCTAGATGTAAGTTTCCTACAAGGTGGGCTACAAAATAGGGATGTTGCAACCCTATATTATAGTAGTGTCATATTTTCTACCAAGTCCTTGCAAATAGATCTTTATTTGGTGTAAATTTCATTCACAATTACAGACATTTGTTAAGACTTCCCCTATTTATCTTTTGTTGATCTTAATCTCTTCCATTTGAATGAGGATGTGCAATGGTTCACTATGTGACGATATGATTTCGAGCATATGTGTAGTGTGTGCATTTTTTTCCCTTATATGTAAGAAACAAATAAGATATCGTGCACATCAATTTTGTAACCAACGAAATAAACATAATAACAAATTCTAATATAGACTACATATAAGGGGAGCTTGGTAGATCATCCTTGGTTTCTTGATGTGGGAGATTTGGAAAACGAGAAATAAAAAGATCTTCAACAACAAGATGACAGAGATAGATGACATCAGGTGAAACATCTGACTCCACATCAAAGAAACCATGCTTACCACTCAGTGGGATCCAGAGGATTGGCCAACCAACGCTCAATATATTTACACTCTCCGGGCTCTGGGCATCGATGGATTAAATAAATTTGCTAACTATTCCACTCCTCGACCTGCCTCTTCCATCCCTACTTCTTGGTCTCCGCCCAACTTAGGCTACCTGAAACTCAACTTTGATGGCACCTCTAAAGGCAACCTGGGCCCAGCTGGGATTGGAGGTGTCATTTTTAATGCTCAAGGAGACATCCTATGGCTCTTCTATGATTTCATTGGATGGGATACCAACAATGCAGCTGAAATCCATGTTATCGAGCTTGGCCTCTCCATTTCCCTCCAAGTGAACCTTTGCAAGGTCATAGTTGAGGGAGACTCTCTGATCATCATTCAGATGCTCCGTAAGCTCCATACAAGTTCCACCATCGCCAAGGTTTCTAATTGTTGGTGCCTTGAAAGCAGACTAGAACATATTCAAATTCTCATCCCTCAATTTGCAATTCTTATTCCGTCTCATGTCAAGAGAACTGCCAATAAGCTATCAGATAGACTTGCTAACACAAGTGCACTCCAAGAAGCTCAACACACTATCTGGATATGTAACCATTCTCAGGAAAAACCTTCGTCACTAGATTGTAATGCTCTAGCACAGTCTTACATCTCCCTACTCAATTAATACTTGGATCGGGTGTTAGGGAAGAGAAGTTATGATGGGGATTCATCCCACCCATCCCATCCACTTGGTAGCAAGGTACACAAGCATCTTCGGATGGTTGAAACCACATCACCCTCTAACCAAAATGATCGTTAGTCATTTAAGTCAGTTGTTGTTGCAAGAGTTGGTTCTAGGTTGTAATAGAGCCAAGCCTTAACACATTTTAAATGAAAAAATAAGTTATCTTTCAGAACTTGATTTGGGTTGTGTGCAAGTAAATTATGAGATAACCATGAACCACTTTTTATTAGAAGTTTCCCCTTCCAACCCGAGAGAGATCTAACGAATATATGTCACGATAGGATGTTCAATAAGCTTAACAGTGGGCAGATCTGTGGGTAACAAAAAGTTTTGAGGTTTTTAAGGTTGATAGGTCAGACCAGGAGGCAGTCCATTGGGAATGGATTCAAATGATCAAGCAAATAATAAGAGTGTTTTGGTGATGGAAATCCATGGAACAAAGGCGAGGTAGAAGTTGATTACAGAGAGAAGGATTTATAAAAAGTATGGCAGCAAAATAAAGAGAAAACATATCAAAATGCAAGGAGCACTTAGTAGTGAGTGAATTCCAAGCATAAATCAGTGGAAAAAGATAGTTGGGACATAGCATCTAGCAAAGGATGAATTTTTAACCTTGATCTCTGCAAAAAAAAAACCTATAACCAGTCTGCAACAGAGCATCTAACAGAGGATGAATTCTATTTCAAAACAGTTACAAATCGAGAAGAAAAGATATATGGAGTGATATTGAAACTAAGAAAATGGACAAACTCTGCAAGCAACATCACAAGAATCTCTGATATGGATAAAACATGCTTCTGCAATCTTTTATTAAACTGAAAATCAAAGCTACAGCCCAGGAGTATTACCCCTGTGTGTATTTCCCCCCCTTTCTTCTTCAAGAAGATACAATAATATAGGTCTTCTTTTGAATAACAGAAAAACGATTCGAATTACAAAATAAATCCTCTAGAAATGAACAGGTATCTCATGTAGGTATTGAGGTTGAAATCCTCCCAAAAGATAAGAACAGTTACCATCAATTTCAGAAACTTTTTGCCATAGAAAATGGGCCACACTGCTGAAAATTGCGGTTGTGGTTATGGTTCTGTATCTCTCGAATAGTGACAGTTGTGTATAAAATAAAAGAGGTTTTTGTGCATCTATTTTTCTGAGAAAAAACCTCTCTCATTTCCTTGAGATCCGTTTCCATTTTCCCCAGATCTGCATCTTACAAACATGTGTCAAAACATGAACATATGAGATCTGAAAATTAGGGCTCGAAGATGGATTCGATTCTCCCAATATATGACACCTGTAAGAAAACTGAGAGAGGCTTTTTATCCTCAATATATTAGGCACAAAAACCCCTGACCGTTTCTAAAAATGATCCTCCAGTCGCTCAGAATCATCATTTGAAAATGATGACTCGGCATAGTAAAAACGCCACATTCCTGAAAATGAACCTCATCTTGTGGGGGATTTTTTACTGTCTTCCCAAGCTCCAAATGAAATTCTGAAGACACCATTGAAAATATTAGGATCTGTAGATGTCGATCGACATTCGAACACGGAAAATCGCCTCCCCAAGGCTGAGAAAAATGGTTTTTTTCCCAAGGTCATTTTTTGCATATGATTGGAGTCCCAATTTCGGGTTTTCGGGTTTCAGGGTTTTGGGTATCATGTCTTCAAGAGTTATGACATGCAAGGAATCTCGAATCGCGAAATTGCGATGGGATTAATTAGACAATAATCATTTGTTTTAATCTCTTAATTAATCACGATTAGCAATTAATCTTTAACCTTTCATGGATTTAAGTGTCGGGACTTTAATAATACTTGACGCGAGAAATCCTGAATCGCGAAATTGCGATGGGATTAATTAACAATTAAAACACTTTTAGCTTTGTGATTAAGCACGATTAAAATACAGGCTTCGTGGTTTCGAAAATCGCAAACTTGAAACTGAAAGCACGAAGGCAGCTCAAGTTGCGAAATCACGATGAGACTTGTCAACATTAATCTTTCTTATTCTTTAATTAACCCGGCTTATCCTTTAATGATTTAGTGAATTCAGGGATCAGGACTGTAGTTATTAAAATATCTACGTCGGCCAAATCCTGGATAGCCAAAAACCCCGGAATCATGAGCTTTTTCTCCATGTGGCTTAATGCTCGGTGTATGTGGTCGTTCAAATTCCAATGCTTCCATTCATTTTCATTGTGACTCAACGCTCGAACAGATGGTACATTTCTTTGATTTTCACATGAACCATGTCTTTGGATTTTTTGTGAGTTGGCTTGTGACTGTTGTATTGTTGTGGAATTTGGAGCTGATTTCGGCGTTATTTGAATGAATATGACAGGTAGAGAACTTTCAGTGATGCGCATGACAGACAAATGGTCGTTTTCTCACATCTACACTTCCGGTAGTTAAACATTATAAATTTTTCTCTCCTAAGTGACCGAAAGCCAAAATTTCAATATTTGTTATAACATCTGCAATCACTCAGCTCAAGGTTCATTCCTCCACATTCGGGTATGATTTCAAGTCTTTAAAGTGCACTAATGGTGTCGCTCGACACCATTACTGCTCCTAATATCCATTGTAAGTTCCTGCATTTGGCATTAACTATGGATGATTCACGATGTGGGGCGAGGCTCATTATCTCTGGTCTCATCGTGTTTGTTATATCATCACTCCTCATGCTCTCCATTCACCTTGTTGGAATCCTTTCCCGTGCCCACTTCTTTAATCTCAAAGACCATCGACCCAAGCAGCCTCTCTATCACCTTTTCCTGCATTTCCCATCGGTTTCAGTCCTCCTTATGTCATGCCTCATGGTGGTCATAGGCACAGAGGTAGAAGTCGAAAAGGAGGAGCAATTGAATGTCATACTCAATCTGGTGTGTCACCTACAACCGAGTCTTATGAAGCCCATACCCCACCACACATACGCACTGAATTGGACCTCACAGAGGCAGATGCTAGGGTGCTTCGTCGATTTGTCAACCATGATGTTGTGGATGTAGAAATTGTTCAATGGATTTCGGACCCTGGATCTTACAGAGAACGCCCCACCCTATACACCAAAACAATCGACTTGTATTGGATCCTAAAGACTATGATGGGGAAGGTACTAGTTGAGAGGAAAGAAGCTCGTGAGGAAATATTCCAGCAACGGGATGAAATGCAAATGGAGATTCTCGGCCTTGGCAGGAAAATGGATCGCTTGCTCAACTCCAATGTGGATGTGGTTGGACCGAGTCATGTGTACGTGGGTGTAGATGAGCCTCCCCCTAGATATCCTCCTGGTATGTCTTCTTAAGTTTCTTTGTTTTCTATGATCTGGTTTCCGATATGTAGTTTATATTGGTTCCTAGCTATAGCCACACCTCAAGCTAGCCTTATAAATTATGATAACACTATTAGCTATAAGGAAAATTGTCGCATTTACAGTGACAATCCACAGTGTAATTTATTTTTCAAAGGGTCTCAACTTCTGTTTTTTGAACTTTTTAACTGTCATGGGAAACTCAAACTATTGTATTGTGACTGGTCGAGTTTCCCGAGTGGACGACCAACCATAATTTTTGTGTAACTTCTTTCTTTTATAGTAATGGAAAATTTGGGATGGATAATCTACAAAAAAAAATAGACTACATATAAGGGGTGGCATGAGTGGGGGGGATCTTACTAGATCCCAAGATAAAAATGGAAGCAAATTTCTCATGGGGGCTTAGAATGACTGCTAATAATCAAGCAGAGGCCTATTCTTTACTACAAGGTCTTCTTATCACAAAAGAATGCACCATACATACCTTGATTGTCGTAGGGGACTCATGCATTGTCATAAACATGATGGTCTCAAACTCAATCCCAAAAGACAATAAGAATGCATTAATCATCGCCCGAATCAACAAGGAGGCTCTTGGTTTGAATAAAGTCTCTTTATTCCAAGTCTTGAGATAGATAAACTTGTAATTGAACTCATTCGATAATAAAGCCACAAACCTTGGCCGAGGAATTATTAAAAAAAACAGGAGGCACATACAACACATTGTCTCGTAAGTATATTTGTCTCATGGAGTTAAGCCTCGTCTCATCTACCTTTAGTAACCCACGTGTCATCCTTCCTCATATTAATTCTTAAGTACATGGTCAGGGCCTGAAAGGAAAATAACCCATCCCCTTCACATGTAGGAATCCATTCCTGCTCACGCTATTGAATCCATTCACATGAATTATTGCGAGCAAGGTGGGATTATGCTTAAACCCACACTTAGAATTTACATTAGAATTCAACATACATGTAAGCACTTTGAAACCAATATGGTAAGCATCTCTCTGTTTTTATGGTCCATCTTTTGGAAATATGGTCAATAGGTTATTCTATCTGGTGTCTTTTAGAGGATAATTACCAAAAGCAGTTGGTCTCTGTCTTATCCCAAGAGTATTTTTTGGAAATTTTTGTTGGATACTGAGGTTTATGTTGTGTTTTCTGAGCTTTCTCTCATCCTAGTAGAGCAATTGTTTGGGATTTTGAGACCAAAGAATCCACTTTATGAATGTCTAGTTGCTCAATTCTTAAGCTTTGCTAAGCCCTAGACAAAGCCATTGGATCATAACAAGCTTTGTTTCTTTTTGTTTCTTATTGGGAGTAGTATCAATCTAGAGCAAAAAAGGATCTAGCAATATAACTCAGTGGTTTTTCTATCGGTTGGACTTCCTCTATATATTGATCGTATTGTTCAGCATGGTCAAAATCTAGCTCAGCTCCCCTTAATTTCAACTTTGGACACAATGGATTACTGTGACCTCCAAGAGATTAACAGGACTTTGAGAAGTCACAATGAGTGCATTAATGGCAACATGGCCTCATTGTTTTCAATTACTTTTAAGGTTCAGGAAAATGAACACAATTGCACTTCATATAAGGCAACAATCATGAATCTCTTGGTTCAACAGAGGCAAAAGATCAATGACTTGGAAGCAGAGTGTAACATGTTAAGGAACATTGTCATTAATATTGGCAAAGATGTTCGTTCCACAACTTCAAATTAGAGGATTTCAATTAGCTATGTGCAAGAGGATCACAAGGACGAGAAAACAGTTCATCAACTGAAAGATGACATGGGAATTGAACAACAAAGTTCCCTTCCTTCTAATGTCAAAAAGGAGGAAGCTTATAGTCACCATGTATTTCATTATGTCCTCATGTTTTTTAAAGTAATTAGTATTTTAGGTGTCTTTTTCAAGAAGTTTACTACGAAAATTAGCTGGGATGTGAAGTCTATAGACATTTTCAAACCTTTTTGTGTGGCTCAAATGAGCTACAAATTTTGTATGAACATCATATATCAACACGTTTTGTATTCTCTATTGTTTAGCTTCACTGTGTAAGTTTTAAACCTGTGAAGTAAAGCAATGCATATATATTCTTAAGCAATACAGAAATTAATCAATGGCTCATACACAGAATACACAGAGATCTTTACCGGAAACCCTCAACCGGGAAAACCTTTCTTTTTCATTATATCGAATTTCACCATTCACCATACAATATATACAATGTTTTTTAGGTATTCCGTAGATACCAAAACCCTAATCCCTTAATCCAGGATTAATTTACAAATCAGCTAAAAATAGCAAAATCCGCAAAATCCGCAGTCGTCGTATCTGACGCACCCACACACACACACATGCAAAGAATATAACACATACCCAACATTCTCCCACTTGTTGTTTTCTTTGCATCCAGGAGTCCGGGGGATTATATAGTCAACAATCCAGGGCAGCAATGCCCATTGTTACTCTACACCAAGAGAAATTTTCTGTGCTCACAGACTTTGTCAATGAATCTGCAGCATTCTTCAAAGTGTCAACCTTTTCCAGCAACACCTTCTTTTCC
>ML787953.1:134733-188435 GCA_009831015.1 Picea engelmannii | reverse complement strand
TCGTATCTGACGCACCCACACACACACACATGCAAAGAATATAACACATACCCAACACACTGCAACACTTATAATGTAGTATTTCTCAGTCGGTTAAAAACAATATAGACTACATATAAATTTGGACTAATTCACCATTAAAACATTTTTTGCCCATTCCTTATACAAATTTGTGAGCATTTTTGTGCATAATTTTTTGAAACAAAATAAAAAATTCATTTTTTTACATAATTATATTCCAATGTGCTCCCCGAAGATAGATGAAAATCAATGAGCTAGTATCTACGAAAAAATATAGCAAGAAATAAGAGATGTTGTGAAGAATCATGAACAAGTAAAATTTTTGCACTTGAAGGATTCTTGTGAGGTATAATAAAGAAAAGTCCACCTTAAATGAAAGCAACAAAATAACATAAATATTCTATTTTCATTTTTTGAAACAACACGGAGATAAGAAAAACCCTTGATGTTTAGTTTCCAACTAATGCTTTGGCTCAACATTTAAAGCGCAATTGCAGACAAATGTGTTTGCATGTTATAGATTTGTTGCCTACTTTCTACCAGTTTTAATCCACACTTATGGTCATATATAGTACTGTTAGAAACAACAAAAGCCAATAAATCATCCAATATGGAGTTTTTATACACCTATATAATCACACATTTAATGTACTAGAGTATAATAGAGTTTATCAATAATGTATC
This sequence comes from Picea engelmannii, assembly GCA_009831015.1. Lineage (NCBI taxonomy): Eukaryota > Viridiplantae > Streptophyta > Pinopsida > Pinales > Pinaceae > Picea > Picea engelmannii. The sequence continues at coordinate 187,730 of ML787953.1, read as the reverse complement.
CATTGACGCCAAACTAATTTGTTTCATTTATAAAAATCTCAATACAATATGATGGTAACAACTATGAATAATTAGGGATAATGATATAGATAGTTCTTTCACTCACGTACAAGTTGGGGAGGGTGTGTTTAGTAAGTAAAAAATAGAAACAAACCTTGAAGTGTTTAGTAAAATAACCAAGTGTGGTTATTGCAGTAGCCATGGCATTGGGGAGGGGAGATGCTTCCTTCAATTATGTGCCATGCATGAGTGCTCCAAGGTGGAACTCAGGTATGGAGGCACTTGCACATAGAGCATAGGGTGGTGTGGTCTTGTTACAAATCTTTTTATGAGAAAATCAAGTTTAGTAACATCAGCGGTGTTGCAATTAAGGGTTTCATGCATAGACAATGTATCCATGATAGTCACAAGAGAGGGGATGGTGTTCGATTGGGGTTTGAGCGATTGGAATGCACAACAAATTGTTGAGGAATAGGAGTTTACCAAGTAGCTCAACATGATTGGACCATGTTGCAAGAAATCCAAGTACAATATTTTTTCTCATCACGATATTGAAGTTAAGGTTTCCCACCATTTATTTGACAATATCCATAAAAGCATTGATAGGTTGTCAACCATATATTTGATAAAATGTCAAATAAGAAAGTTTAGATTTTTGTGTGCGAGGGGGCATTCAAATATTCATTAAAAACCCTTTTTGGAAAATCCATCACTTTGGAAGTGGAGATCTCTGAGACTGTTGACAATGAAGACTAAAATCCAAACCAAAGCACATATCTTTCTTAATCGATAGAGGTTGATATTCTCCATCAAGAAACTAGAAAGTAGTATCACTTTGGTTGATGTAACATTTAAAAAACATTGACCCCTTGTTTCCAAATGAGGGTGCTCATGGATGATCCTAAACTGAGGTTCTAAACATACATAATGACTTCCTCTTCAAAATCTCCACATGTTAATCCCTTTTTGGGGGATCTTCGAATCCTTTCTCCTTTAAAAAGAACTCAAGATAAATCCTCCTTGGCTTTAGATCTAAAGGTCCCTCAACCAAGGGCCTTCATTATGAAGAGATTAGAAGATATATCAGTGTTACACATGTAGATTTCAAATAGTAATGAGCTCATCACTAGTTATAAAGAGTGTGCCCTAATTTAGTTATTCAACAGGATTTGGCCATTGGTCGGAGCTCTTTGTAAATGGATTATCTCCACTTGAACAATATAACAATCAATAACTTTCTACTATAAAGGCTTCTTTATTGGTTTTTTCCCAACCTTGAAAATTACAAAAAAAAATCTTGGAATATTGACCATGGTTTTGAGGTAGAGTTGGTCTCTTTTGTTAAGCCATTATTCTAGGATTTCAATCCATGTGCCATGACTACTGCAACAACTCTAGTGTGGGTAAGACTATAGAATCTCCCCATTCACCTATGTATTTCAGAAGTTCAAGAGAGAATTGGAAATATAGTAGGAAATTTTCTTAAATCAGGCATAAGTTAGGTATGATAGAGAATCATCACCAATGCCTAAATACGGGTTGAGCTCGATATTCAATTGGGTTTAGCTTAGGTGTTTGGGAGGAATGATTGTCATCCTCCCCACCTAGGTTCAATTTCTACCTTGTGCCCTGAAGATTCTAAGGTTTACCCTCGGTACCATCCTCGAATTGAGGGGAAGTACTTGGGGGTTTTACCCATGCTATGTAACCTGAAAAAAGATGTGTTGATCTTAACTTGAGTCATACTTTAATGGATAAGATAATATTGAGTGGGATAACTCTTGATCCATGAACTAAATTACAAAACCATTGCTTTTATATGCATAATTTTCCAAGAGATGGGCCATCTAAAGGATGCCTTCCCAAATGCTAGGTTTCCTTGGGGGGGGAAGAAAAAATCAACAAACCCAAAGGTTAGAATCATTCTCAACTTAATCCTCATGGGAAACTCCAAAAAAGGATGTAGGTTATGTTAGCACTGAAAGTCACCCTCAGATTGCGGGAGGATAAGCCCAGTACCCATCAGAGTTTTTGTTGGATGTTGGTTTTATATGAGTGGATGTCAATGGACAAAACTCAATATATGAATGATGTTCAACACAGAACTGGACAAGAAATGCACAGGGAAGTGAGGGCCACAACTAACTTCAGTCAGTGAATTGATTTTAAGTGTGAGCATAGGGAAGACTTAGTGAGAAAGGTGTACAAGACTGCCATGGGCATCAGGCCTTCAAGTATCTTGGAGAAGAAAAAATCAGACTCAAGATCACTCTTAAGCTCAAGTTTCAGACACTGAAATATGTCCAAACAACACAGTCACAAAAGCACAATGATCAAACCTACATCACCATGTTGCTACAACAATTCCACTGGATCCTCCATGCCCGAGCCATTCCATGTAAGAGGGAAAAAGATCACAAGGAAGATGAATAAAACTGGTCACGATACTGTTGCAATCAAACCTACATTACAACAACATAACAACCCTTGACTGGATCCTCCATGCCCGAGTGTTTTAGCACAGTTTTTTACAAAGAGATGAAAAGAGGTTGACTTCTATTAATCTGAAAGTCTCAAATCTTATACATAACCAGAGAACAGTTATGGCATCAAAACATTACAAAATAGGGAGCTCTGCTCAACCATTTGACGACCTTAACAAAATATCATAACTACTTATTTATACTCAGAACCATCCCCGACTATTAGAAATGTGATCTGATCACTACATTCAAAGCATTTCGTCTGAGAAGTCTTCTGTCAGACTCTGCATGTATCCCTATGTCAGATCGGCATGCGTCTGTAGGAAACTCCATCCACAGGGTTACCTCAGGTTGACAGCTTTCCACAGTCGACTCCTCCATACTTTCTAATTACTGAGGGAGTCAAGGTTTCAAACACCAACTCCATTTTCATTAACCGCTTTTTCTTGGGATTGAAACGCGGCTTAATGCCCAAGGGGCGGCCACATGCCGCTCTCGGATAGGATGCTATATAAACACATGATTGCGGGGGCACTCAAAGGTGGTTCGAGTTCACACCGGTTTTGAGCCCACAATACACCACCTTTTGCCACGTATTATTTTTTCCAAACCACGGTTTCAATTGTGAGACCGCTCAAGAAAATTATCACCCGAGCACATTGTGTCCCTGCAATGGACTGTGGTCATCGATCTTGTGATCTAGGGGAGGATTTACGATCAACGATTCAAATCTTCCCTCTTTAGACCAATGGATCAAATCTACCCTTTTTGAATCGACGGTCGAGATCTGCTTCACGATTCGGGCTTCGGACTTTTCAAACTTCAAATTTTATTTGCCCCAAGCAAATCCTCTGGAGCTACGGATCCGATGACGCGTGGCTCCTGGATTTGGATGACCGAGATCCACTTTGGGTCTCCGGGCTTCAGGAAAATCAAAACTCAAATCTCGCTTACCTTCAGCTACTTTTACCTGGAGCTGTCAATCTGTTGACGCACATCCCTGCCGATGGATGGTCCAGATTTACTTTGGGCCTTCGGCACTTCTGGCTTCGGGAATTCGACGCTTCAGGACTTCGGGTACTTCAGCCACTTCAGGACTTTGGCGCTTCGGGTCTTCAAGCTTCGGACCTTCAGGATTTCTAAGCACTTCTCATTTCAAATATTCTGAAGCTCATTTCCCTGAAGGGTTGGATCTACTGCCACCTATCCCCTTTCATATCAATGGTTCATATTCACTTCGGGGTCTTTTGCTCTAGTGCTATACTTCGCGCAAGTTTGCACTTCTGAATGCCCGTGAGCCATTGATCTAGACTGTTCCTGGAATTTCCGCCACTGAAAGATTAAAATTGCCTTATGCTTATGCCTCAATCTCGAAATAGATTGTTAAGAAAGTTGTGCTTTGTGTTCTTGGCTGCGGCCTCCACGATCAAGGATTTGGGCAAGTTGTTATGGGTCGGGGAGAACAGAGAGAACAACAACAAAAACAAAGGAGATGGGTGTTCATCCTTAGAGATAAATAGAGAGGTTTAGGGTTGAGACTTCCTTCAGGTAAGACATCAAGGGGAAACAGGGAGCTCAAACGAAAAAAGTGCAAACACACACTGATTTTAACAGTCGAAAGGGACAAATTTCAAGACCTGGCCTACGAAAAAGAGAGAGACAAGGCAAAAATTTATCGACTCGAGTATATCGACACACACCTATGGCCCTTGACAACCTTATGTGATAACATTTGGCTCCACGGGAGATGGCATGCTCCCTGTGAACTTCCAAGAACAAGTAGTTCCAGTGCCTTAGCTATTGGGTTATGGAGTCAAGCTCAAAAATTTCACTGAAGAAAACAGGGAAATATGTACACACTACTCTACTAAAAACGAAAACAAACACATGGGCTCCAGAAGGAGCTTATTTATGTAGAATACTATACTAACTTATTTTTACAAAGTGTTAGGTGAAAGTGGACTTCCACCAAAGCCAGTCAAGTAACCTCCTAACTGAAAACTCATTTACTCTATCACTGATCAAATAAAAACAATGCAATTGTGACAACAAAATGATTACACTTTCCATCTCTCCTCCTAGTGTTGAAGTCGAGATAAAGTTGAGCGGCTCCAAGACATGAAGGAAATGCAACTCCATGTACTCCCTTACAGGTTCATAGAATGAGTGGCAAAGTTCGTTGGACTGGTGACATAAAACATGCTCTGTCTTGCATCTGTTCACACCAGGTTGAATGTCTCTGGCAAGTGCAAGCGGGTGAAAGGATGATGTAGGCTAACTGATCCCAGGTGGTGGTTGCTCACCAACAGGTTCTGAGAAGGCTATAAACTGCACCTTCAGTTGCTCCTCTTCTTCTTCACGGCTCTCCCAAGGGTCATATTCATAATCGTCATAAACAAGAATCGTGGGAAAGCTCTGCTCTTCAAACTGTTGCTTGGTGTCTTCTGCAAGTCTGGGATGGATGATTTCCTCACAATATTTTTCATTAGTGAACAGAGGATAAGACTTTATAGTATGTTCTTGGGAATCCTACAAATCCAGCTCAGGAACTGATTCATAGCTATCATACACAAGCTGGTTGCTCCCCGAGTCATCAAAATGTGATGTAGGGCACTGCTGCTCTTCATATGAATACACCATTATTTATTCATTTAAATCCGGGACAACAGGCACATCGGGAGCATAATGTAAGGCCTCTACAGTTATGAAATCATCAGGGCTATCATCAATCATATCTGGAAGGCCTTCTTCTTGGGAAATAAAAAGAGAAAAGTTTTCATCCACAACTGCAAAATACTCAAATACTCGCCTTTGTCCTTACTTTCTCTTTTAATCAGATCTTCACCAGACTCTATCATCTGTTGGATGTAGAATGCAAACTTCTTACAACAGTCACCCAAAATAAGATGAGACATGTAACTCTTCTCGTAATATGCATTGAAAGCATCGTGAAAATCTTTCAAAGAATGGATACTAGCAGTAGAGAGAGATTTACACCATTCACGAGCATCTCCCTCCAAAGAAAATTTGAACATCTTGATCAAGACATCCTCGTGAACAAAGTCATGCTCAAGCATGCATCTATGAAAATTGAATAAGTGCTTACCGGGATCGTCATGCTCGCTTCCTCTGAATCTCGGAAGATAATCATCCCATTCATTTCTATCTGGCACTGGATGTGGATAACCAGATATGGCTGAGAAAATGAAAGGAGCACAAATCTGAGCCAAGATAGCTGAGAGATGTGGCTCCTCCTTTTCTCCTTCATGGCTCTCCCTAGGATCAGTTTCACAATCACTATAAACAGGAACCATGGAAAATCTATGCTCTTAATCGTCTTCGTTGGGATATCCGTCAAAAGTTATTTGTTCTTGGTCAGTATCCAACATCACTTCTTCATCATAAGCAGGGCTGCCAAGAACATCTATTTCAAGGACCGGAATATCCTCTACATTTTCTTCATAAGAGCAGCAAGAGAAATCTGCCTCCAATCCCTCTATTCTTGCAGAAAAATATTTTACCAACTCCATCAACTCCTTTAAGGTATATCCTTCATTCTCACAGCTTTCACAAGAACAAACTACGTCTTGAACACCATCTCTATATTCCTCACAACAACTATGATGAATTAACTCGGAGGAATAAAACTTTTGACAATGTCTATTGAAAGTTGCATGAAATTCTCCTAGGGAGGAGATGTTGGCAGGGGGTAAGGAGTGATACCATTGACGAGCATCTCCTGCTAATGAGAACATGAACATCTTCATTAATACATCTTCATGATTTTTCTCCCATTGATGCATGAGTTCATGAAACTCATGGAGATGTTGAGCATGGTTGTCCTCTTTACACTCTCTAAATATGGGAAAATAATCGCCTCATTCATTTGGAGTAGGGACAACATTAGAAAAACCGGGAACAACAGAAAAATTAAAAGGAGCAAACCTTCAAGCCAAGATTCTTTCCATTTCGGACCAGTGGAGTCGCCAGGTGAATGATATGCAGAATGAGGGTGTCTGGTCTTTGTTCACCATCAAAGACCTATTCTGATTGTTATGTCCTAGGGGGCTCTTGGTGTAGCCAGAGGCAGTCACACTGAAACAATGGAGTCTAGACAGTGGAGTCGCCAAAGTGGATTTGCTAGGTGCAAATGCAATCTTCAATGGTTCTGATATCTAATGCACCTTCAGAATCATAATCTCGTTGACGTTCTACCCAGGGAAAAGTATTCAATTTGTTCCCTGGAAACGACGCTAGGAATGTTAGCACTGAAAGTCACCCTCGGATTGTGGGAGGATAAGCCCAGTACCCATTAGAGTTTAGGTGGATGTTGGTTTTATATGGGTGGAGGTCAATGGACAAAATTCAAAATATGAATGATGTTCAACACAAAACTGAAGGTCTGATGCCCATAGCAGTCTTGTCCACCTTTCTTACTAAGTCTTCCCTCTGCTCATACTTAAACTCAATTCACTGACTGAAGTTAGTTGTGGCCCTCACTTCCCTGTGCATTTCTTGTCCAGTTCTGTGTTGAACATCATTCATATTTTGAGTTTTGTCCATTGACCTCCACCCATATAAAACCAACATCCACCCAAACTCCGATGGGTACTGGACTTATCCTCCCGCAATCTAAGGGTAACTTTCAGTGCTAACAGGTTGCTCAAAGCTTAAAACATTGACGAAAGTTCCAACCCATTCATCCAAGGCAAATGATGTCAACATGAATTTGGTCATGTTAAAGCCACCAATCCCTCGTGTGTGGGTTATGAAGAGTAAAAGCCCATTGAGGGGATGAAGACGTGACATGAATTAGATAATTGAAATTTGAAAAGGAAAAAAATGGGTCTTCCATTGTATCAAAAGGAGAAAAACAATTAGTTCTACTTAAACCTCAACCAACCACACATGACTCATTTAAGTGAAAAGACATAAAAAGAAAAAAGAGAAAAAATGTAAACTAGTGAACTTTCAAGATTCCCAATTAAAAAACACAATATCCAAAAAAATCATTTAGAAAATGTATAGCAATCAGGTTGAAATATTACCCCTGATTCGGGTGGCAGTTGGCAACCAATCCAAAACCATCGAGCCCATGAGTTCCACAGGGGGTCCCGACGTGGATTTCCAAGCGCCACAAGCCAACACCAAATCTCCACCTAATGCGACACATTTATTGGGATTTAAAGTCCTTAAAGGGGCTTGAGATAGCCACCATGAAGGCTCCTTCCAATAGTTATTACAACCACCCCTGAGAAGCTTCGAGCATGAAGAACAAGCTTCACCACTAGTTCACCCCTATTGTTCGTACTCCTACCGAGATGTAGTTGACGACCATTCACCTTCATAACCAAATCCAACCTACATACGACCTAGATAGTCATTCAAAGCGCCATTCTGGGAGGCATATGAGAAATCCTGGAAAGCGGATAATGGCGAGCATAGTTAAATGAGAGAGGTATGTGTTCCAGACTATTGTTTTTGGCTTCATCAACCATTGCAGGGTCTAGAATTTTTATTGGTGCATCCCCAACTCTCTCCTTTGTCCCTGTCGACATTTTAAGGTTGCGCTTAATCTCAGGTGGAGCGCAATGGGTAGGTATAGACCTCGTCAACGAGGCAACGCACATCGAACTCTCCCTCTTCCTAGAGTGCATCATGAGGCAATTACAGTTGCAGAGAATTACTCTGCCCTCACCAGACCAAAAGCTCAAGAAGATATGGATAGACTTGAAAATGAAGTTCATCAAGAACGATTGAACACCTCGGATGTAGAGGCTGATGCAGAGCTCATGCCGTGGATTCCTGATACAGGCTCAACTCGGGCCAAAGATATAAAATATTTTTGCACCATTGACCTCTATTGACATATTAAAACACTCCTTAACAAAGCCATGACTACAAGGGATGCTTCCCATAATGAGTTGGCTAGGTAGATCTAATACATTCAATTGTAGAATCAGTTGTTGGACAAGAAATTCAACATCATGGCAGCAAAAAATGGCATCAACTTCGACACCATTGACAAGGAAACCCCCCAGGTTCCTCGGGATGATCCCCCCTCATCTGTTTAATGTGTAATGGCAAGCTTTCTCTTTTTCATTTGTATGTATAGCTATAGCAAAAAGGATACAAATCCTCAAACTTCAAATCGTTTTTTGAACAAGTCTTGTATAAAGTCTTACAGTCTATTTTTTGATATATATCGAGCAAAAAGCTCAATAAAGCAAATGTTTTATTATTGGGCCGGTTTCCCAAGTAACAGAGCAACAACAAAACAACTATAATATTTTTACCTCCTTATTTTAATATAGATCAACTAGCTTACCAAAAAACAAGATCGAAATATTACACTAACTAATTAATTAATATTAGATTTTCAAACCTAAAAAATATATATATTAAATATTAAATATCAAATCCCAATTCTAAATACATCTAAAAATGAAATCCCAAATCTCAAAAATAATAATAGGGCTCTTACATATTTGCTAAAGTCGTCTCCTCCAATCACACATTTACGAATTATTCATTCATTATCTTGTTTGACTAATAAATATAACGAATTATTATATATGAGTGATGATAGCAATCATTGAAATCGAACACATCTCGAATTTGTGTGTTTTTAATGCTTTTTTGGTATGATCGTTTTATGATGCCACGATTTTTCCGCATATCGAAATTTCGCCGTTCAACATGGAATTTTTCTGTACGATCGGCTGAACTTTAATTTGCTAAACTTTATCTATCATATATTTAAAAGTTTCTTTATATAAGTAAATATAAAAACCGTAGATTTAATTTGCAAAACTTTATCTATCATATATTTAAAAATTTCTTAATATATAAGTAAATATAAAAACCGTAGATTTAATTTGCAAAACTTTATCTATCATATATTTAAAAGTTTCTTAATATGTAAGTAAATATAAAAACCGTAGATTTTGTTAGTCGTACATTTAATTTGCAAATCTTTATTTATTATATATTTAAAAGTTTCTTAATATGTAAGTAAATATAAAAAAAAAATAGATTTTGTTAGTCAAGTTTAATTTGGGTAGTTAGAATAATAATTATTATTATTATTACTTGGGTTTGATTTTTGTAAGTAATATGATGAGTTTTCAATGAGTATATTGTTTAAAAAATTTAGAGTTTTATATTTACAAAGCTTCAAGCTTTTAAAATTTTAAAATGAGTTTACTTTGGGTATGATCCTCAAATGAGGAAGGGGAAGCATCTCTTGAGTTTCATTGAGATATATATTTTAAGGAAATAAAAAATAAAATAAAAATTAAGATTATAGTTTTTCACTATTGTGTTAAGTTTGATTTTGGGTGAATAATGCTCTTACATTTTATCTAACTTAAAAACTTATCCAAATAAATATAAATAAATTTTGATGAAGAATTAATGAGATTCAAAGGAAAATGAATCTCCATTTTAATTAGGAATAAAATTTAATATTATTTTCCCCCAGGGAGGAAGCTCAATTGGCAAGTGTCGTGAAAATGAAGTTCCATGAGGTTTCAAGTTCAATTCCTCTCGACTTACAGTGTGTGCCGCGTAAGGGGCATCGTGGGCACACTTGGAGGTTATAGTGGTAGCAGTTGGATAACACGACCATGTGTAATGCGAGCACGTGCCCAACTAGTTGTTGATTTTGCCAGAAATATAAAAAAATAAAAAATAAAAAATAAAATAAAATAAAAAAAATTAATCATGGTTCAAAGCAACACAAATGTATGATTTATATATATATTTATTACTAGGCCACACAAGTATTAGAAAAGTGAAGCAAGCAAAGTGCTCTATAACCTAGTACAGGGGAGATGTTGAGGCATTAGTGTTGTGTTATGTTAGGTTAGATAAAGCTACATTAAAAAAAAGTTCGTGAAATTAAGACATTGGATCCACTTAAAGTTCGCTAAATTAAGACATTGGATCCACTTTGTAACATATTTGTGACCTTTGTGTCGTAAATAATTTAGGGTTATCCAAAACAATAGTGAGCACATTTCTATGTAAACCCTAAAATCTTCAAGGCACAAGGTCGATCAACAACGGGCTTGAAACCATTACAATGATATACTCATTGAGAACTCAATATGTCACTTTTGTGAATTGAACCTAGATGGGGAGGATAACAATCATTCTTCCCAACCACATAAACTAAACCCAATTGACAAGGTGGTTGTTATCTATACAATGAGTATATTATTTACAAATCTTACTACTATTATGATATACTATATGATTTTATTTCACATTAATACTCCCCTTCTCATATTAAATAAATCAATAACATCGAACCCAAATTGATATGATAACATCTTTCCTCTAATATTATTATCAATAAAAATTTGTCTTCAATCTTAAAATGATTTACAATTATTATCTACATATATATAACAAGACAAGATATCTCATTACAATAACATATCCATATATTTAAAATTGCATTCTTCATTAATACTCTTTTTTTTATTATTATTAAATAAATCAATAACATTAAAACTTCAAATTTACACATAAAATAATTTTATCATATTATATTTACTATTATTACCTTCTTCTTTTTTTTCAACCAAACATTATATTCCGTTCCTTAATACTCTTTTTCTTGTTTTTATTAAATAAATCATAACATTAAAACTTCAAATTTACACATAAAATAATTTTATCATATTCTATTTACTATTATTACCTTTTCAACCAAACATTATCTTCCGTTCAACATATTACTATGCCAACAACAACATAACAATAGATGTGACCATTCCAAACCAATATACATATGAGGCGCACTACAAAAAGGGAGTTCAAGGTGACGCAAGTAAAGTTCATACTACTAATACACGGAATCTCGCATGGTACTCGACGTCATTATATTATAGGTTTAATAAATACCCCATTTACGCTGCCAACTTAGCATTATCTAGGAATTTAGAATTTAGAGGTTGTAGTTCTTTTGACTTTGATAGTGACAATTTCACATAATTTAGTATCTTTAATTCTTATTTTTCCATCCATATATATAAAATTATTATTAATAATAATTTAATTTTAATTAATATATAATATTATTATTATTATAAATTTTATTTTAATTCATATATATATATAATATTTATTTTATTTATTTTTTAACAAGAACGGTTATGTTTTGGTATTAAAATTCTTGGCATAAATTTCCATTTACAATCTTTCCAATTTGTCGGGACAGCTCCCAATGTTCCTCTATAGTCATGATCCCCCCGTCTCTAATTCTTACATAACGGAGCTTCTTGAAATTCAGAAATCCCTTTAGCGGCACGAATTCCCCTAACTTAAAGACGCATACAAATTGCTTCAGCAATAGGCAAAAAAACATAAGAACACATTTAAGGAATTGGATCCCAGTTTTCCTTATCATTCCAAACTAGAGTGCCCACAGGAAGAAGAGCAGCTATATTTGCTTCCGCGTCCGCCTCTTTGTTGTTACCCCTCAGAGCATGGAAAAAGCTAATCTTTTGAAAGGAGCTGATAGTCTTTTTAATTCTCGCCATCAATCTAGAAAGCCGAAGATCCTTCGGATTTGAGTTTTCCACTAGCATTTTTATGAGAGTCTGAGAATTGCCAATGATCTTTGCTTCCTTAATGCGCGTCTTTTGCAAAATCTTGAGGCCTTGAAGCAATGCCATCGCCTCTGCTTGGGTGTTGGTGTCTTGGCCTAGGCCCCACGCATACCTGTTCTCAGTTTGTCCTTGCTTGTTCTTGAGGACTCCACCTGCACCTGCATTCCCCGGATTGCCTTTTGCCGCCCCATCGAAGGACAAAAAGTAGCAATCCATCTCCTTGTTCCAATTTCTGAAGCTATCTTTGGACATTCTGATTTGCCAATCTTTTTTCTTTTCCACTTGGATATCTGCGTTGGAATATTTCAATCCCGGCGATCTTCCCCACTCCACCTCATGAGAGGAGAGATTTTTATCTGTGATGCTCCGCATATGCTCATTCAGGAAGTCTTTGAGAGTGGCTATTATCTTAGTCATGATGACTTTTGCATTGTGCGTTTTTCCTTGGAAAATCCTACTATTTCGCTCCAACCAGATTTGCCAACAGGTTAACTTTGGCAGCACCAGCCACGCGGCCTTGAACCAAATATTGTTTGGGAGCTGTCCGGGATAGCAATGCAACCAATTAGTGTGTAATTCGACAATAGAAGGTGGAAGCGTTGTGTTCACTTTGCAGTGGGTTAACACTTCGCCCCAAACTTCTAAAGCGTAACTGCATTCCAACATAATGTGATTGGCATTTTCTTCATTTCCCAAGCACAGAGAGCATCTGGAGGGGGCGTGGAAGCCTTTCTTCACTAGATTGTCTGCTATAAGCACACGATTGTGGCAAAGCAACCAGTTAAACAAATCAATTTTGGGGATGCATTTTTGTTTCCAGAGACCTTTCCATAGTGTTGGGCATGGGGGAGCATATGGAATTGCTCATAACAATTTGTAACTGTGTGCCACTAAGTAAACACCAGAATGTGGCCCCCAGCCTCTCTAATCATTCTTCTTTTCATGCGTTGGAGCCTTCCCTTTAAGCTTGGCACGTAATTCCAGCCATGCATTTTTCAGATTGCTCGGCAAGTTTGGCTTCCTCCACTCCAACCAGATGTTTTCTTTCCGAATTGAGATATCCCACAGAGAGACCAAGCCCGAATTCTTCATCCAAAGACGCAAGTCCTAAAGCTCATGGACATCCGCAAGGGGAGCCTCATTCATTATTCGATCCTCCCAAAACTTTATAATTTTCCCATTCCCCGGGATCCAGTATAAATTGTCTTGAATGAGCGCTTGGGCTTGCATGCACAATTTGTGGATTTGCGATCCATTAGTGACTTTGACCGATCTGTCTAGGCAGTGTTTTCTTGGACCCGTAAAGTATTTCTTCTAGAGTGCACGCTGCGCCCAGCGAGCCTTAGGAGCAACCTGCCTCCAGAGAATTTTGGCACCCAATGCTAAATTGTGCATTCTCAGATCTTTGAAATTCAGGCCTCCCTCTAATAATGGCTTGGTGACTTTGTCCCAATTGACCAGAGACAATCTGTTTCTGTTTTGTTTACCACCTTTCCAGAAGAAACTTCTTACAATACCTTCCATTTTCCTTAGCATTCCAAGGGGAGCTAGCATAAGGGAAGCTTGATAGATTGGGAGACTATTTAAAACTGATTTAATGAGCACTGTCTTCCCTGTGATATTCAACCAAGAAAATCCCCAGGCCTGCAATTTGTTTTTAAATTTGTCAATGATAGGGGTCCAATCCTTACTTGTAGGATTTTTCTGAAAAATAGGCAGCCCGAGGTACTTAAAGGACGTCCAATGCATGGAACCGCCAAAACCCCAACATCTGGCAATGGCATTAAGGTCAATGTGCATCACGTTCCAGCCATAGAAATGGCACTTTTCTGAATTCAGTCTGTTGCCCGAGGCCTCGCATAACTCATCCACCACCAATTTGAACTGACTGGTAATATGAACAGAAGTTGCCCCAAGGAGAAGGGAATCGTCTGCGAATAAAGCATGATTGATTTCTTTTACTCCTCTCGCTATTTGGAGGCCTAATATATCCTGATCAATTCTGCTTTTTTCCAGGGTGAAGCTTAAGGTAGAGGCTTGGAGAACAAAGAGCAAAGGGGAAAGCGAGCATCCTTGCCTTAGCCCTCGCGTGGCTTTAAAGATCTATGTTGCTATCCCATTCACCAGCGGAGCGATCCAAGGCTCGGAAATGCATGCTTTGATCCAATTAATGAAGCCAAACCCAAAACCAATTTTTTGCAAAACTTCGAACAGAAAAGAGTGTCTGACCCTATCAAACGCATTTGCAAAGTCGAGTTTAACTATCATAACTTTTTATCTTCTCTTCAGACTTGAGTGAAGTGCCTCTTGGACTAAGATTATGTTATCCACGATTTGCCTTCCTTGAACAAAGCCCCCTTGGTTCTCCGGAATGAGGTCTGAAAGAAGCCCTTTCAATCTGCTAGCAATCACCTTTGATATGATCTTGTATCCAATGTTACACAAATAAATGGGATGGAACCTGTTGAAGGAATTTGCACCCTTTTCTTTCGGAATGAGGGCTAGGAACGTGGAATTCGTACTGCCCCCAATTTTCTTACAGTCTTGGGATTTTAGAATCATTTTGTGTAAGTCTTTTTTCACAATCTGCCAGCAAGATTGGATGAAATTTGTCGTGAACCCATCTGGGCCTGGGGCTTTATCAAGACTCATGGAAAATAAGGCATCCTTTATTTCTTTCCTAGTGACCTTAGCCTCTAGCTTTTGATTCATTCTAACGGTGATTTTAGGTGGTATCTCATTTAGAAGCTTTTCATTGCGTCCCTACACCTCTGCTTCATTAAAGAGATTTTTAAAATGATTGAAGGCAACCTTTTTTATGCTTGGAAAATCGCCATACGTTTGAGTGCCATCCTTAATTTATGAAATGGAATTGTAACCTCTCCTCGCTTGGGCTTTCTTATGGAAGTAGGAAGTGTTTTTGTCTCCAGATTTCAACCAAAGGCTTCTAGATTTTTGCCTCCAGTATTCCTCCTCCTGTCTGCAAGCGTTCTGGAACTTTTGTTGTAACTCTTCCTCCCTTTTTAAAATATCGCTTGAAATTTCACCCTCTTCCATATTGTCTTGATGAGTCTCAAGGTCTGCTTGGATTTGTTTTCTTTCATCCGCAGGACTAGGAATGGTTTTAGCCCATCTTTTCAAGGTTGACTTCACTCTTCGTAACTTTTCCTGCCATACAAAGAATGGGGATCTCGTGACCGACATCTTCCATATTTCTTCAACCCTCTCTAAAAAATCCTTTTGATTTATCTAGAGAGGACTAAATCGAAAGGGGATAGGGCCTAAATTCCTTTGGGGTGAGAGAACCAGCATTATGGGCTTATGATCTGAAGTGCTATTAGAAAGAATCTTCATTTTCACGTCAATACCAAGAAGAAGGTAGGAACTTTGGAGTAGAAACCTATCTAACCTAGCAGCGATACGCCCAGGGCCTACTCGTTTATTTGACCAAGTGTACTTACCTCGACAAGGCTTGACATCGAGCAGATCCCAGTCGTGGATGAGATCCTCCACCCACTCTCGAATCGGATCTCTTACAATACAGCCCCCACGCTTTTCGTTCTGACTAAGGGAGATGTTCAGGTCCCCTGCGATTATAATATTTTCCAGGACCTCCTCATCCACTAGGTCTCTAAGAGAGTCCCAACAAAATTTATTTTCCCCTGCATTTACTGGAACATAAACGTTGAAAAGGCTGAGTACCTCCTTCGAGTCTTGGTGTTGAAGTTTTGTGAACAACCAGTGTACATTTTTTTTTCCAGCTACCATAATGTATTTGGAATCATTCCAAAGAGTGCCCAAACCTCCCGAGGCTCCTCTGGCTGAGATAACATTTATCCCACCTTTTTTCCAGTATCTTTTGCTACTTTGGAGGAAGAGGTTTTCCTCCAATTTTGTCTCCTGGACTGGCATTATGTCTAGGTTTTTTGTCTTGATTAGGGTCTTCATGGCTTCTTCTTTCATCTTGCTCCCCAAACCTCTGTAGTTCCAGAAGATCACTTTCATTATTTATTTTTGTGAGAGTGAGGGCCTCCCTTGGAGCCCTGTCCCTAATTTCTTTCCATCTTTAAGGTTTTGGCCAAAAAAAATTCCAAGGTTGGTTGGCTTCCTTGCGCTTTGTCTTTGTATGTTTCTTTTTCTCTCTTCTCCCTGGATGACATCCTTCCCCTTACCGATCTTCGGACCGTGGATAGAGAGTCTCCTATCTCTCCTTCCTCTTCGGATTCTTCCGAGCCTTGGCTTCCCACATCGTTGGTTGTGCACTTGTCTTTGGATCTTTCTAATTCTCTTTCCCCATCCATTGCTTCCTTTATCACTGCATCCTCAGTAGCCTCCTTATCTCGAGTTCTTGCAATTTCCATTTTCTCCTTCTGAGACGGATCCCCTTTAGGAAATTCTTAAGAAGCCAGGCCAAGAGCTCCGAACATGTTTCCTAAATCTTTTGGATGGATATTTTTCTGGGGTGCACTGTTACCTTTGGCCTGGTTTCCTTTACTCTTTTTGTGCCCCGCCATGTTTGAGATCTTTGGGTTAGCTTTGGATCTCTTGACCTGCTTCCATCCTTCCTCTTTTTCCTTATCTTCCTCACTATTTTTTGGGCAATTTCTGGCGAAGTGACTGTATTCATGACACCCCCGGCACTTGAACAAAAGTTGTTCATAATCCAGTTTCTGTATATGGGACCAACTTCCAACCTTGATTTTGATAGATTTCGGAAGCCCTACTTCAAGATCCACCTCCACACAGATTCGGGTGCAGTCATCTTGGTATTTATTGTTTGCCCTGTCAATAAATTTGCCCAGTGCATCTCCTATATGTTTCAATGAGTCCCAATTCCAGCAGTGTATTGGGAGATTAGGTATTTTGACCCACACTAGAACTGTTGAGGGGACGTCCTCTTCTAGGTCGAAGTCCAGGGTCCACTTATTCAGGTACAATCCTTGAGGTCCCATAAAGTATGGGTCATTCTTGAAGATCAAGTCATTGTCGTCTCTGGAGGTGAATTCAAAGAGGAAATAGCCTCTGTCCAGGAAATGAGAGGTGGAATTTTGTTTAATCAGAGGCTTCCAATTTTTTAAAACCTAGCTTTCAGTGGCTTTGGGGGACGGCCACAGGCCGATGAAATTCCCCACAAGCGCGCGCTCAGTCAATGACAAGGCGACCTGTATGGGAATTTCCGGTGGGAGGGACACCTCTGGCATTTCTTTCACTCTTTTGACGAACTTTGAGCTCTCTGCCTTCTTCTTCTTGGGCAAAGAGTTGATCAGCGAGCAGAAGGCAACGTTGTTTGGTGGGGGCGGAGGAGGTTGGGGAGGAGAGGAAGCCCTAGGCGAGCCCTGCTCCTCCATGGCTGTGGAAACCCTAGCAGCAGAGCTACAAAGTTATAGCGCGCGCCCGATATAGCATTGATTTATCTATATATAATATTATTATTATTAATAATAATTTAATTTTAAAGTCACTACAAATTGATATTTAATATATAAAATTTTCTTATTTGTGAGAGAAAGGATCTCTCCACACAAGTTTCACCGTTAAAATCTATATATCCCATAAAAATGAAATCTACTCAAATTATCCAAAATATATTTGGAATATATATAAATTTTATGTTTTTTAGGAATATATATAAATTTTATGGTTTTTATTATATTTATATTCAGAATAATTTTTTTATTCACTCTGAAATATTTTAAAGTTTAGTTTTCACATAACTTTCACTTTCATCTTGTATAGCCTAGCATTTATTTTTCACGTGTCGAGGAAGGAGA
The DNA here is from genome assembly GCA_009831015.1 of Picea engelmannii. Lineage (NCBI taxonomy): Eukaryota > Viridiplantae > Streptophyta > Pinopsida > Pinales > Pinaceae > Picea > Picea engelmannii. The sequence continues at coordinate 169,856 of ML787953.1, read as the reverse complement.
CTATCCATCATATATTTCATTATTGGTGTAAATATAAGATATGTAATAGGAACTCCAAATTAAAAGAGCTGTGAACTTTTTCTTGTTTAACTTATTATGAGATCTTTCTCGTTCAACCTATTATGATATCTTTGGTAGATAATGTTGCATATTTAAAGATTTTTACATTTGAGATGTACATGCATTATCACCGAAAATGAGCTTAGCAAGCGAAAATGAGCCTAGCAAGTAAGGGATGGTGACAGGTTTGTTGGACATAAAAAAATTTAATGGAATTTGTGAGTGTTGCATATTTGGTAAACATCTAGAAGAGAAGAGGAAGGCTTTAGAACGCCAAAGTCACTCACTTTCGGGTATTTGGATCTTGTGCATGAGTACACATACTTTTAGAGAAGAGGAAGGCTTTAGAACCCCAAAGTCAAGAGTGCATATTTGTGGGTTATCCTAATGGTGTTAAGGGGTACAAGTTGTTGTTAAGGGGTACAGGTTATTGAATTCTTTCACTAAAAATATTTTCATTGAAAGAAGTGTTAAATTCGAAGAAGTCCCCTCACATGGATTGAAGAAAACCATGTTGCAAATGTACTAGTTTTTATTGATGTAGATCTCATCGATGGCTCTTCACGTGAGGATGAAATTCCAGATTCAGATGATGGGGAAACAAGTGACATTGATGAACATGTTATTACAAATCTGAAACCCATACCAGTTTGATCATAGCAAACTCTTCTATCCATTGGTGATCTAGTTGATCCACGAAGGACTCGCTCAGAGTTTCACGGTGCTTCGCAATCACTCATTGCTATAGAGCCCTTGCTTCCTCTCCATTGTTACATGGTCATTACTTCAAATCCACGGTTTAATATAGATGATGTAGGAAATCCATATTGGGACGCAACCATGGAGGAGGAGTATCAACATGATCCAGGTGGATATTGGTGGTCACCCACCTATTCCAACTGGCTCCTCGTGTCCGTTTTTTATTCAGCATGTTTTTCTGTACTGATTTATAATTGTTAATTCTACACTTTTGGGGTTTTCTGAAGCCTCACACATTCTCCAGGTGGATATGGGTGGCCTCTCGCCTAATCCAACTGGCTTATTTTGTATGTTTTCATGTCAGTACATCTTGTTGTACTTCAAGGGTTGTTTTGCGCCCCTAAACATTGGTTTTTTACTCGCCATAGTTAGACTATAGAAAAAGTTAGAGTCTGACAGTGGAATGTGTAGTTCTCTAAAATACCTTTCCAACGAGCTATCACGCGCCTAGAACGGAGGTCGTATGCAAAAGTTACGGCCCTAGGAAGTTGAGGTACCAAATTACACCAACTTACCTATAGGGCCCACATACTTTTTGGTGTTTCACCTTCTAGGGTTAGGTTTTTGGATGTTTAGGGTTTTGGCATTCATGAGTAATATCAAAAAGGCCTATGGAGCGTCATTGTAATCCATCCTGCTCAGACGAATGCATATAGCAACCACATATTTTCTTAGAGATAGCTACCACCATTCGAGCAAGTTTCAGTTCTGCAGTTTTACAGTTTCAGCCTATTTCATTATTTAATAGAAGATATTGTTAACTGTATATTTGTGTTATTCTTCCTATCTCTGTGTTTATTGTATTCAGTTCATTAATTAGTTCGTTCCGCTCCTAAATTTGGATCAGTGGTATTAGAGCGGTCTGCTCTTCATTTATTTTTCTTCATGCATGTCCCCGACAAGGTCTGGGTACAAGAAGTTGGGACTCGAACCAATCGAGCCATTACCAGATATGTCGCGTCGAGCCTAACAACAACCCATGAGAGATGAAAATAAAGATGATGGAGCAGGAGATCCTATTAATATGTTGCTCGAGGAGACCCTTGCGCGACAAAGGAACGAAATTATGGATAACTTCACGCAGATCCTTCGACGGTTGCCCACGGGAGAAGCATCTTCATTAAGCGGCCATGCAACCCCCTTCAAGGTACAGGTAAATTTTGATATTCCATTATTTGAAGGACTGATAGATGTAGATGTTGTAGATAAATGGTTGAATCTGCTCGAAGGATATTTTTCGGTCCACAATTTTTCCGATAGGGAAAAGATCACTTTTGCACTCCTTAAGGTCGTTCCCCATGTTAAAGACTAGTGGGATACTTACTCTAAGCAAAGGGCCGTGGAGGAATATGCAATATTTGTGGTGGCCCCTACATGGGATTCCTTCTGGGACGCCATTAAAGAACAATACTACCCTTTTGGAAGGTACGAGGACCAGTACACCAGATGGACCACCCTACGTCAAGAAAGGGACCAGACAATACCAGACTTCACCAATATTTTCCATACCCTACGCACCAAATTGGGTATCAAATATTATGAGCGTCATCTGGTGCTCAAATACTGTGGTTGTTTGCATAGATACATTCAAACATAAATGGATTTCATGGACATCGCCTCATTGGGCATGTCTTATAGATACGTTGTCAATATCGAGCAGAAATTTAAGCAGAAACAGAGAGAGTTTGGATCTGCAAACCCCTCACAGCCGAAGCAGGGCAAAGGCAACCCCAACCCACACAGCAAGGGACCAAGTCGAGATGGCTGCCCTCAGAACAATTCGTCCAAGTTGCAACACAAGAAGGGCAACGTGAAGATGAAGAAGGACACGGGAAAATGGTGTGAGTACTGTAAAAGTCCTTGGCACAACACCGATGAATGTCGCTCCAAGCAATCCCTCATGGTCGAGCTGAAGGCTTCTGATTCAGAGGTTGATTCTGATTCTGAGTCAAATCATGAAGGAGGGAAGTGGATTATCAATGTTGAACCCAGTTCCACGATCGCTACCACCAAAGTCCGACCAAGCGAACCAGAAGAACCAAAGGAAGAGGAACGCCTCTTTCACTCGCAGATGTGGGTCAAGGGGGCTCCGATTCATTTCATTATCAACAACGATAGTCAGAAGAACCTGATTTCAGCAGAGGTTGTCAAGCGGTTGAACCTACCAACAACACCGCTCCCGTAACCCTATACTATCAGTTGGCTTCGTCAAGGGAGAGATCTATGTGTCAGCCAACAATGTCGTCTTCCCTACGACATCAAGCCTTTCAAAGATGAGGTATTGTGTGATATTTCTCCCCTTGAAGTTTTTGATGTTATTTTAGGACAACCATATTTGTGGAAGCATCATGTTGTGTATGAGCCTAGACCCCGTAGTTTTATTATTACTTTAGGTAGACAATTGTACAGGATCCCAGAGGTGGCACCGCCTACTGCTATTTCTTTAATCTCTGCTAAGAAATGCAATAAGGTCATTTCACAAACCGGGAAGTTCGTCTTCTTTGTGATCTGTGCTCGAAGTAAGCAGAAGGTTGTTGCCACATCCATGGCCTCTAAACAACGCCTCTCTTTGCAACAGAAGCAAGTGGACGGGACCATGGAAGAATACAAAGACATCTGTGTCTCACCTACAGGGGTACCGACATACTACCAAGTCAAGCATCCAATTGATCCGACCCCCGGCACACCTCTACCTAATGGACCAATCTATCGGTGCTCACTAATGGAGAATGATGAAATTAGGTGTCATATCTAAGAGATTCTTCAAAAGGGGCACATCATACCCAAATCCTCCCCTTGCAGAAGCCCGATTGCACTGGTGCATAAGAAGGATGAAACTTGGCGACTCTGCATTGATTACAAAGCCTTAAACAAAATCACAGTCAGGAACCACTACCCCATTCCCAAGATTGATGACCTTATTGACCAACTAAAGGGGGGGAATTTATTCATCAAGATTGACCTGAAGTCTAGCTACTACTAGGTTCCCATCGAACCAATTGATGTCTGGAAGACATCCATCAAGTCTAAAGAAGTTCTCTACAAATGGCTAGTCGTGCCCTTTGGCTTAACAAATGCATCAACCACTTTCATGAGGTTGACGGACGATGTATTAAGACCCTTCACCAACTCCTTTGTGGTAGTATATTTAGATGACATCCTCATCTTCAACAAAATGTGGGAGGAGCACATGCGGCATATTCAACAGGTTTTGAACACTCTGTGGCAGCACAAGCTTTATGCCAACTTGGAAAAATGATCTTTTGGCATGAACAGGGTCCAAGACCTCGACTACATTGTTGATGAGCATGGGGTACATGTTGATCCAGTTGAGATCCAAGTCATCCGTGACTGGCCAACCTCGACCACACTAACCGAGCTTCGGAGCTTCTTGGCACTAGCCAATTTTTACCGACGGTTCGTGTTGGGATTCTCCCATATTCCATGGGCCCTTAGCAAGGTGACCAAGGGCGGTGGTAGGGCCAAGTTAATGTGGGGGAAGGAACAACAATGAGCATTCAAAGATCTGAAACATCGTTTGTTCTTAGCTTCAGTGCTCTCCTTGACCGATATGTAACAACCATTCGAGATTGATATTGATGCATCTGACTATGTTGTGTGCGCAGTTCTCACTCAGCACAGGCATCCGGTGGCATACCATAGTGAGACACTGTCTGATACTGTTCAGAAATACCCCACCTATGACAAGGAAATGCATTCCATTGTACAAGCCTGTCATCAATTGGAAACATTACATTCTGGGGAAAGAGACGATCATACACACTGATCACAAGCCTCTGCAGTTCACACAGACACAGGGGAAATTGCAGAACGATCGCCATCAGAAGTGGTCCACCTACCTACAATAGTTCCATCTCAACATCAACTATAAGACAGGTATCTCCAATTGTGTCGCTAACTGCCTCAGTTGGCCTCCTATGGTTGCACTCACCATTGTGCTTCATTCCTATGGACATTAAACATCGAAGTGGCCCCAACTTTACCAGCAAGATCCGGACTTCGCCACCACATATCATCTCTTGGGCACAGGCGCCATTGTCACTGCTTTTCACATTCGAGACAGACTCTTATGCCACCTAGTCCATCTCTGTGTTCCTACAACCGAGCGTGCAAAATTGATTTGGGAAGCCCACTACAGTCGGGTAGCAGGACATTTTGGCATAGAGAAAATTATGGTCGTTCTTTAGAAACATTTTTATTGGCCAAAAATTCGACGGGACGTCAGCAAGTATATCAGATCTTGCATTTCCTGCGCCATTGCCAAGCCAGCTATCAAGAAGCAAGGCTTATACTCCCCTCTTCCTATTCCCGAGAAGCCGTGGGAATCCATCTCCATGGATTACATGTCTTATTTGTCATCCACTAAGAACAGAAATGACTGTGTGTTTGTGGTCATTGATCAATTTTTGAAGATGGCCATCCTCACATCTTGTAAAAAGAATTCCACGGCGGCAGATACTGCCAAACTCCTCTTCGAACGAGTTTGGGTTCACTTTGGGATACCATAGACCATCATCTCTGACCGAGACAACAGGTTCCTCGACACCTTTTGGTAGAGTCTCTAGTCTTTGTTGAACACCAAGCTCACAAAATCCACTTCTTTCCACCCCCAAACCGATGGCCAAACTGAGGTCATCAATCAGATGATTGTGCACATACTGCGCATGTTCAATTCTAAGCATCCCCGTACATGGGACGAGAGTCTCCCATATGTCCAACATAGTTACAACCGGGCTCTCCATAGTTTCACTAACCATAGCCCATTTCAGGTGGGTCTGGGATTCCAACCCTTGGGACCCATTGATGTTGCACTTCTTTTTGCCACCGCACAAACATACTCTTCCCCTGATCAGTCTACGATCGACAAAGGCACCAGATTCATTGAGTGGATTCAACACATCCGCCAATAGGTCTAGGAGATTTTGTATAAATCCAATGCTAAGTACAATCAAAGCCATGATAAACACAAGGTACCACACTAGCTTCAGGTTGGAAACAAATTCTGGTTACATTTGCAAAAGGAGCGTCTCACCGAGCCCCATTGGAAGCTTCACCCACTTCATTATGGGCCTTACACTATCACCAAGGTCATGGGTAGCAATGATTTTGAGCTCAACACTCCACCCTTCCTTTGTCTGCATCGAGTATTCAATGTGGACCTCCTTCAGCCATATTTTCCACCATTATTAGACACCTTCGACATCGCCAAACAAGTGACACCAACAGAGTGCAACCCTGACTGGATGGAACAAGCATCCACCGATCAGATAGTGGACACACAGGTCAAGGGCATTCGCCAGCAATGGATCCAACTTTATCAAGTTGTCAAGGCAGGGCAAATCCTACACCAAGGCAAGTGGCTCACTCGGGGCCAAATCCAGCAGAAGTTTCCTCACCTGATGGGGGAACTCAACAGAATGGAGACCATTGCTTCCTAAGGGAGGAGGATTGATCCAGGTGGATATTGGTGGCCACCCACCTATTCCAACTGGCTCCTCGTGTCCATTTTTTATTCAGCACGTCTTTCTGTATTGCTTTATAATTGTGAGTTCTACACTTGTGGGTTGTTTAAAGCCTCACACATTCTCCAGGTGGATATGGGTGGCCTCTCGCATAATCCAACTCGCTTATTTTGTATGTTTTCATGTCATCACATCTTGTTGTACTTCTAGGGTTGTTTTGGGCCCCTAAACGTTGCTTTTTTACTCGCCACAATCAGACTGTAGACAAAGTTAGAGTCTGACGGTGGAATGTGTAGTTCTTTGAAAGACATTTCCAACGGTCTATCACGCGCCTAAAATGAAGGTTGTATGCAAAAGTTATGGCCCTAGGAAGTTGAGGTACCAAATTACACCAACTTACCTATAGGGCCCACATAACTTTTGGCGTTTCACCTTCTAGGGTTAGGTTTTTGGATGTCTAGGGTTTTAACATTCATGAGTAATATAAAAAAGGCCTATGGAGCTTCATTATAATCCATTCTTCTCAGACAGATGTGCATAGCAGCCACATCTCTTCTCAAAGATAGCTAGCACCATTCGAGCAAGTTTCAGTTCTGCAGTTTTACAGTTTCAACCTATTTCATTATTTAATAAAAGATATTGTTCACTGGATATTTGTGTTATTCTTCCTATCTCGGTGCTTATTGTATTCAGTTCATTAATCAGTTCGTTCCGCTCCTAAATCCAGATCACAATCTCTCATGAAAAAACAAATTTGGGATTTGGTTCCCCTACCTCCTGGTAAGAAACTTGTGTGGTGCAAATGGATTTTTCATAAAACAATGGCAGTAGATGGACATGTTAGTAAGCACAAACCTTGGCTTGTAGTTAAGTGCTTCTCACAGGTTCAGGGTATAGACTACAACGAGGCCTTCACATCGATTGCAAATATGGACTCTATCAAGCTAGTTCTCTCCATTACAACAACTAGACATTGGGAGGTTCACGACATAGACGTGAAGAGTGTATTTCTTCATAGAGACGTTAAGGAATCGATCTATATGGAGCAACCACATGGGTGTGTCTAGGATTCTTCTCTTATTTTCATATTGAGGAAATATTTTTATGGCCTCAAGTAGCCACCCTAAGCTTGGTATGCAACGATGGATTCTTTCTTGTTGTCTCAGGGTTTTTCTCATTGTAATTCCAATCCTAATTTTATATGATGAGACAATTTGAATCTCTTTTGTTGATATTACTTTATGTAGATGATTTACTAATCACGGGGAGCTAAGTACCATCCTTGCTTCGATAAAATCCGCATTGCATGACAGGTTTTCTATGACATATATGAGACTCTTGCACTATTTTCTTATTCTTGAAATCAACCAATCTACTTCAGGAACCAAGATTGCATAGTCCAAGTATGCCTAGGATCTACTCACTAGGTTTCAGATGACATATTGCAAGTTAGTTACTTCACACTTTCTTTCCAAAGTTAATCTTGAGGTTGGTGCTACCACACCTTTGGTAGACAGTACTAGGTACAAAAAATTGGTTGGGAGTTTCATGTATCTCACCCACTCTAGACCCGACATTTCCTATATTGTCAGGGTAGTTTCCAGGTACATGCAAGAGCCTCATGAGCTACACTGGAAATTTCCCAAGAAGGTTCTTAGGTATGATAAGGGTACTCCTACTTTTGGTATTCATTATGCAATAGATTGCACATTGGATCTTGTTGGTTATACCGATTCCAATTGGGTTGACGTTAGCATAGATCACAAGTTCACCTTCGATCATGGTTTTAGTTTTGGCTCAGGTCCTATATATTGGTCAAGCAAGAAGCAATCAACTAATGCTTTATCATATGTAGAGGTCGAGTACAGAGGTGTAGTGAATGCAACAACCCAAGCCATTTAGTTGCAACACATTCTTATAGAGTTTGGTATCCAGTTTCACCGTCCGACTGTCATATAGTGTGATAATTAAAGTGCTAAATATATCTCCATAGATCTAGTTCAAAGACAAAGGACCAAACCCATAGAGATTCACATGCACTACATTAGAGGGATGATTCATGACATGGTCACTGCATTGTAATATGGTCCATCAGCGGAACAGGTTGCAAACATCTTCACTAAGCATAAGTTCAGAGACTTGTGAGCACACTTGGGAGTGGTGAAGACTTCAGAGGAGACTACATAGTCTACTCTGCATCATCCATACCTTGCTTGTTGATGTACATGCATAATTTTCCCTCACATGCATACTCATTTTCCCATGCATGCATTAGCTAGTTCACTCCACTTTGCATGCATGAGCTAGTTCACTCCACTTTGCATTCATAAGCTAGTTAACTCCACTTTGCATGCATAAGCTAGTTCCCTCACATGCATACTCATTTTCCCTTGCATGCATCAACTAGTTCACTCCACTGTGCATGCATGAGCTAGTTCACTCCACTTTTCATGCATGAAATAGTCTACTCTACTTTGCATGCATGAGCTAGTTTACTCTACTTTGCATGCATGAGCTAGTTCAGTCCACTGTGCATGTAGTTAAGCTTATCATAGCTGCATGACTAATTCTTATATATTGCATTCAATCGTACTTTATTGTAATGGATTATGCATTCATCCTTGGATGATTATTATTCTCTCGGAGGTTAATGAGAATTTAGTTGCTCTATTATTCTCTTCTTTTTTTCTTCTTCTCAATTGCTATTGTATTACCCTTATATTATATTCTAGATCTTGCAGGTGTGCAACAATTTCTACAAGATTCATTATAAAGAAGAGAGATTTGTTGCTATTTTTATTATAAAACCCACTTAGTTTTAAAACAAGAAGATACATACCCTAAAATCCAACTTTATTTGAGACATATTGTCCTACTACCCCGTTATTCAAGTGAATAGGAAGAGACACATGGATCTTCTCGGCTTTCAAAGGGGCACTCAACATCATATCTCTTATAATTGAGGTTCTACTTAGAGTACATGTTCATTTTGATGTATCACTCACCTTTTCTCAACCTCAAATGTTAAGAGAAACCACTATTCCTATCTTTCCTCATGGACCCCTAGTCAAGTTTGGTATTGTATCTATGTATCTCATCTCTCCTCATATTTATCCACCTCCTTCTCCAGTCAAGTCTTGATATACTTACGTCCTTCTTTTAGAGTCATTACAAGCACTTTCTTTTTCTTTTTTATCTATTCTTTCCCAAGTTCCATTGATCAAGTATGGTCACTCGTCAACATTAATATACTCAAAATAAATTAATTAAAAAATTATCAACTAATCATAAATTCAAATTCCATAAAGACATTTTGTGAACACGATAACATGTAATAGAGCACTTGGTTGTAATTTTAGTAGAACTTGATTTTGTGGTTATTAATTAAACTATGCAAAATAAGATCCTTGAAATTCAAATTGTATATAACATGTTGAACATTTTCCCACATCAAATGTGGTGAACAATATGTATTAAGCACTACAATGTTTAACAATGTATTTAATAATGTATATATTAGAATATACACTATCAAATGTAAATGCACCACACTTTCAACCATATATATTCAGACATATAACACTCATTTAAATGGTGTAATGTTTTGTGCATATTGTTCACCCAACAAATACACCATATCCTGGGAAAATAAGGTCAATAGTACATAAATTTGTTAATGGAATGAATTAATAAGTGGACAAACTAATCTTTCCAACAAGTCCATTTTTAAGCATTTGGGGGGCTTTCTTAGTCCAAAATATGAAATACCATTTTTGGGATTATCTACATACAGTAACTCATTAATGAACGATCCATATCTCGTGGGCATTAGTTAGAATGACCAATTTCTCTTGATATTGAATAGCCCACTTAGCACTCATTGCATCTAGTGATGCTCACAGGGATGAAGTGGGGTTGAAACTAACAAAAGGAATCACATTGCATTAATCATCACTTTCATAACTTGCACATGGTAACTAGGACTTCTTGGGAGGTCACCCATCCCAAGTCTCCTTCGGCTTAGTGTTCTTAGCCACATAGATTTTCCCCGTAGTCAAGACCACTTAGCTTGCTACTCCACTTCCAAAACCTTAGTAAGTATTGTGCCTTATGAACTATTCATGTATATCTCCCTTGAATATTTATTTAAGAATTTGGGATGGATTTTGCAATCCAACATGTGAAATACTATTTTGGGGATTATCTGCATAGAGTAAGTCATTAATGCATGACCCATATCCCATAAGGATTTGTCAGAATGTCCAATTTCTTGTGATAGTAAATAGTCCATCTAGCACTCATTACATCAGGTGATGCTCACAAGGGTTTAATGTCCCCATTTTCGGGTTCCCTTGCTCTGTAGTTGGATATGATTTTATGGGTTTGTGTCAGCATGATCAAATGGGTAATTGGATGTTACCAGTGATCTCAAGGGGTTTAGAGGAGCTATTTGATGTTTTCATAGGTCCGCTTATCATTTTTCATTATCGAGATCATTACTGCGCAAACATATTTTGATTTTGTTGAATTTTGATCGTTCCCGTAATTTGGGAGTATTATTGAGCATCATTTAATGGATTTCACTAAGGTTGTCATTTTAATAAATTATCTAAGAGGGACACCTTAGTGTAATAGCTCGTTGGAACCGAGAGGAAAAGCTCTAAATGTTGAGATCATGAAAAAGTGACTTCAAGTGCCCATAAATATTTTAAAGTCAAATAAATCATTTTTTGGGGTAAAAAGCCTTAATAAATTAATAAAGAGATTTTAGAAGAAATACTAAAGATAAATTAAAAAGTCACTTGAAGGGGAAAAGGAAAAGGGGGTACAAAAGTACAATAAGAACTCATTCTCTCATTATGTATGATTGATCATTTTACCTATTGGTTTGGAGAGCTCTTGGAGCCTTTAGGGTTTGGAGGAAACCCTTGTTTGATTATTTTCGATGGTGAGATTATCCACCCTAGCTAATCAGGTTTCGATGGTGAGAGATTCCACCCTAGCCATTGGTAGGGAGATCATCCAGGTCTTCCATTTGGATCTATTGTTACAAAGATTGTTTTGTTGGCTTTGGTTGGGGTTTGGGGAGCCTTAGCTTCTTGGAGAGGGAGCATCACTTGTCACCTCCTTGGTATTATTTGGAGATGGCACACTTGACACTTTCTAGCCATAACATTTGGAAAGGGGCGCACTTGGCACTTCCTTGGCATCTATTTGGAGAGGGCACACTTGGAATTACCTTGGCATATATTTGGAGAAGGAGTTCACTTGACACTTCCTTGGTATTATTTGGAGAGGGCACACTCGGCACTTGTTTGTCACTCATTTGGAGAGGGGCACACTTGGTATTACCTTGGCATCTATTTGGAGGGGGGTGCAATTGGCACTACCTTCGCAACTAACTGGGGAGGGACGCACTTGGCACTTGTTTGGCAATCATTTGGAGAGGGGCACACTTGGCACTTGGCATTGATCTATCCGAAGGAAGCTACAATTGTATTACCTTGGGGCACATTTCTTATTGGAGCTCCTATTCCCTTTGTTACTATCTATATTTAAAAGAGGAGCACAATTGTTGAGTAAGGCACCATTGTTCTTTGGCATTTTGTACTAGTTTTACCATTGGAAATAAAGAAAATCCTCTTTCTCTTGCCTATCTTTATGTGTATTGTGAGATTGCATGCAAACTAATCGTTAAAAGTCCTAAATATTATTTGCTAGCAAATTGTTTGTCAAAACTCTTCAACCAAACAAAGCACATATACAACAACAACAAAGTTTTTGACATAAGTCACCAACCAACAATAAATATACCAACAACAAGTTGTATGACAAAAGGGGCCAAACCGACAACCATAAAAGACCATTTTGGCAACTTAAGTGTTTGACAAAAGTGTTGTACCAACCAACGGTAAAAAGGGGTACTTTAATAGTGGTTTGAGGGAATTAGCAAATTATCCGACAAAATTTATGAACCACATATCCTCTAAATAATTACAACAACAAGTCCATATTTAGTTCATCCATAAGAGGGGTTATTAAATCTGAAAATTACAACAACAAATCAGAAATATTTCGACCAACAAGTAAAGGGGGATATTACCTTGGTAGTTGGGTGTGTTGGCAAAGTGTTTGGCGAAAGTTTTGAACCAAAAAATCACCCAAACAAATCAACAAAATAGAAAATTAAATCAGCAGTAAGGCAAGGGATATTTCAAAGGGTGTAGAAGTGGAATTGAAAGTAATGAAACCAATTCCATAGCATTAATCGTCACTTCTAGGGCATGCACCTGGTAACCATAACTTCCTATGAGGTCACCCATCCCTGGATTCCTTTGGCTTAAGCATGCTTAACCATAGATTTTTTCCCCACAATCAAGCCCACTTAGCTTGCCACCCCATTTGCAAAACCCGAGCAAGTATTGTGCCTTATAAATTATTCATTTGGAGCTCCCTTGACTCTTTATTTAATCATTGTAGGGGGATTTCAAAGTTCAACATATGAAATACCATTTTTGGGAATATCTGCATAAAGTGAGTCATTAATGCATGACCTATATCTCGTGAACAATAGTTGGAATGACCAATTTCGCTTGATATTGAATAGTTCATCTTTTTTCTAGCGAGGTATTTTCTTTCCCTCATCCGCTCATTTTTCCAAATTTTGGCCATCTGGGTTGTCTTAAAATAAGCAAAAAACCATGGTGCAAAGTTCTATGGTTACAGTTCCCATCACTCGAGTGGGACTATGACTTTAGGAAAAATTGCTATCGAAATTGGGGTAAAATTCCCACTTTAAAGGAGGTGAGTTTGTCGAGTTAACTTACTCCATTATTAATTAACACGTGTTTCAATATAAGATTCACTCCATTTCATGAGTGAGATCAAACACAAATTCTTTTATATCATGTACATCTCAGTAATGAGTGGAGTGGGGTGTAGGTACCTCATGTCAAGAGTCCATCAATGCATTATTATTCTTGTTAATAATGATTGAACCCTTGCATGCTAGTTTATCTATGCATCAAATATCACGATGACTCGCTCATTTTGCGGTTGCATGGTTATTTTCTTATACTACAAACTTCACATAGTGCCAAGAGTTGAATTATGAGGAAGGGTGATATTACTTTTTTTATAATGTTGTTCAAAATAATCAACTAAATATTGGCATGATATTGTTGTCATTTGTCACACTCAACTATCAATCATTTGCATTGTGAAGTCATGATTTAGGATGGAGAGGTGTTCTTCTCCCTCTCTCTTATGTCATCCTTGCCTTGAACCTATTAGGTTTTCATTCATGCAATGTTGGAAGAGGTTTGTGGATTGTTGATTTGTGCGAGGAGGTGAAGGTTTAGGATTGCAAAGAGGAGGTGAGGCATTTCTAACTAATAGTGTGGAAGGTCGACGATGTTCATTGAGTTCTCTACTTAGATTTGAACCTTTGTCTATCATGGTAGTTGGATTTGGTTCCTAGCTCGTGGGGTATCTCTTGCTACTTCTTGGTTATGTGCTTGATTGTGATCTATGTGCCCTGGTGCATGGATTTAGCTCAAGAGAGGTTGATCTACTTGAATATTTTTGTGGGTTGCAATGAATTTGTTCTCTTTAGGTTTTTTTTGGTTTATGCTAGCAATGAATTGTGTGCTTTTGGATGGGGTTTATGCTTGCTTGATGGTGCAGTTTGTGGTAGGGTTTTGGCCCTGCATGTGGCCATAATTGTGACCTAATGTTAGATAAGCCTCTTACATGAGCATTGGAGGGTGTGATGAGACTAGAGGATCTCAAGTGTTGGTTTGCTCATGGGACCGAGCATTGACATGGACTATGTTTCCCACTTGTGGTGGGTTGATGTTGCATAGATAGGGTTTTGTTGCTACTTCATCATAGATATGAAATTGCAGTGTGGCTTGGCAACTAGACAACTTAGTTTTCCTCCTCCTTTATCCCTTGCGATGCCAATTTTGACTCCCTTAGGTTGGTTCATGGTTCTAAGTTTTTTTTGTTTTATTTGTTTTTTATTTTTTATGTAGCATTGGGAGTCTGACTTCCCCACACATTCTATCAATATCTCTCAAGGGACTGTATCTCTTTCGACTCATGCTACTGCCTTATATGGTGTGGATGATTTCAAAAGGGAAGTTATATGGTCCATAGCAATGTCATCCAAGTTATGTCGATTAATTCATGTTCCCACTGCTAGGTTTTTTCTACTTGCTCGTGCTTGTGGATTTCTACTTTTGCGACACACCTTTTTTGTAATTTCTTTTAATAAAGTCTAAAGGAAGCAATTTTTAGTATTTTCATTATTAGTGATAACAACACTCTCATGGTACTAATAATTGAGCTAACTATTATATTGGTCAAGTGTGTTCTTAAGGTGATGGTGATTATTTATGCTAACTTTTGTGGGGCTTCTCATTCATGGGTGCCAAGTACTAGATGAATATTATTGTACTAACATCTAGTTGTAAGAAGTGAAAAATAAATGTGTTTTTAACAAATAAGAATTAAGTCAAGCATAATCATTTGTATGAGAGATTTAGATAAAATCATTGAACTATATTTGATATCTTAACTCTAAGAAGAAACCAAAAAGAGCAAGAGGAAAGTGCATTGATGGTTTGTTGATTTTAGGGAAGCATTTGATACCATCCCTATATTTAAACAGTATAAGACTTTGATTTTCCATATACTCTTATTTCTCTCATTGTCTTTCCATATGAAAAAATTATGGGAAAAGTGAAATTTGGCACATTTTTTACAACTTACACTCACAACATTGTTGATATTAAACAAATTTTCACATGTATGACACTCTTTTTGGCTCATGTATAAACAAATTGGAGAAGCCAATAAGTTGGGGCCAAATGAAGGTTGTATTATTTTTAGTGTTAATATTGCCATCATGCTTTTTGCATACAATATCATTCCTTTGACTCATATCATGACAACTTTTGAAAGCATCCAGATATTCTCAATGACTCCCATGGATTGGAAGCTCCCTTTCAAGGGGACAATGATCTCATCTTCAATTTCAAAATGCATGCTCTAAGATCAATGTCTCCCACAAGGTTTTATCATCGACTTACTATATAGATGTGAGATTTGATATTGGACTTCAATGAACATAATGGTCTTGTGTTGAGACAGTCCTTAGCTCTATGCTCTCCAAACTCATTAGATCTAAGAGATCAATCCCTCGTGATATTATTTTGTAGAGTTGGGGGTTTACCCTCTTATCATTAGGGTACTATTTCACATTGTCACCTTCCTACACCAGTGTTGTTGCCTAGCTGATTTTGGTTATGTTAACCATAGGTATCTGCTTCTTGTGATTTATTCTTTGATGCATATTTTGAACAAACATAACTATAGATACTTTTGGTATGTGGAGGTTATGGATTTTTGGCACTCTTTTACATTAGACATTGATAATCTTCCACCATCGAATGTCTCTAATATCTTTGATCCTAAAGTATCTAAAAGAGACAACCACAAATAGTCTATGGAGGAGGTTCATAAAACATGTATGGGGTATACTTAGACTTCATCAAGAGTGTTGCTTTATCCTAAGCTTTATCCTTATTATTGTACTTATCTCTATATTGAGAATGATTATATCATGACCTTGAGCTATCTTAAGGGTTAGTGTTCTCATAGTTTTCACTCTCATCTCAAGCAATTTAGGGTAACTAACACATACCCTGTGACTAGTGTATGTGTAAGTTGTATTTCTCTTATTTTTTTGAAGGAAAACCTTGCGGGGAAACTGATCCAGGTGGATATTGGTGGCCACACACCTATTCCAACTGGCTCGTAGTGTCTGTTTTTGTTCATCACGTTCTTCTGTATTTCTTTATAATTGTGAGTTCTACACTTTTGGGGTTATCTGAAGCCCCACACATCCTCCAAGTGGATACAGGTGGCATCTCGTCTAATCCAACTGGCTTATTTTGTATGTTTTCATGTCAGGACATCTTGTTGTACTTCCAGGGCCATTTTGGGGCACTAAACGTTGTTTTTTTGGCTCGCCACAATCAAAATATAAGCAAAGTCAAAGATTGACGACAAAATGTGTAGCTCTTTGCAATACCTTTCTAACGGGCTATCACACGCCTAAAACGAAGGTCGTATGCAAACGTTATGACCCTTGGAAGTTGAGGTACCAAATTACACCAATTTACCAATAGGGCCCACATGAATTTTGGTGTTTCACCTTCTAGGGTTAGGTTTTTGGATGTCTAGGGTTTTGGAATTCATGAGTAATGTCAAAAAGGCCTCTGGAGCATAATTGTAATCCATTCTGCTCAAACGGATGCATGTAGTAGCCACATCTCTTCTCAGAGATAACTACCACCATTCAAGCAAGTGTTTCAGTTCTGCAGTTTTACAGTTCCGACCTACTTCATTATTTAATAGAAGATATTGTTCACTGGATATTTATGTTATTCTTCATATCTCTTTGTTTATTGTATTTAGTTTGTTAATCAGTTCGTTTCGCTCCTAAATCTGGATCAGTGGTATCAGAGCGATCTTCTCTTCATTTATTTTTCTTCGTGCATGTCCCTGACAAGGTCTAGATACAAGAAGTTGGGACTCAAACCAATCGACCCATTACAAGATCGATCACGTCGAGCCTGATAAAAATCCATGGCGGATGAAAAGAAAGATGATAGAGCAGGATATCCTATTAAAATGTTGCTCTAGGAATCCCTCGTGCGACAAAGGAATGAAATGATGGACAACTTTGCGCAGATCATTCGGTGGCTACGCACAGGAGAACCATCTTCATCAAGCGGCCATGCAACCCCCTTCAAGGTACAGGTAAATTTTGATATTTCATTATTTTAAGGACTGATAGATGCGAATGTTGTAGATAAATGGTTGAATCTGCTCGAAGGATATTTTTCGGTCCACAATTTTTTCGATAGGGAAAATATCACTTTTGCACTCCACAAGGTCGTTCCCCATGTTAAAGAATGGTGCTATACTTACTCTGAGCAAAGGGCCATGGATGAATCTACAATGTTTTTGGTGGCCCCTACATGGGATTCCTTCTGGGATGCCATTAAAGAACAATACTAACCTGTTGGAAGCTACGAGGACCAATACACCAGATGGAACACCCTACGTCAAGAAAAGGACCATATAGTATCAGATTTCACCAATATTTTCCATACCCTACGCACCAAATTGGGTATCAAAGACTCTGAGTGTCATTTGGTGCTAAAATACCGCAATTGTTTCCATAGATACATTCAAACAAAAATGGAGTTCCTGGACATTGCCTCATTGGGGACGGCTTATAGATACGTTGTCAAGATCGAGCAGAAATGTAAGCAAAAATGACAAGAGTTTGGATCTACAAACCCCTCGCAGCCGAAACAAGGCAAAGGCAACCCCAACCCACACAGCAAGGGACCAAGTCGATATGGACACCCTCACGACAACCACTCCAAACTGCAACACAAGAAGGGCAATGAGAATATGAAGAAGGACACGGGAAAATGGTGTGAGTACCATAAAAGTCCTTAGCACAACACCGAAGAATGTCGCTCCAAGCAATTCCTCATGGCCGAGCTGAAAGCTTCTGAGTCAGAGGTTGATTCTAATTCTGAGTCAAATCCTGAAGGGGGGAAGCAAATTATCGATGTTGAACCCAGTGCCACTATCACTACCACCAAATTCCGGCCAAGCGAACCAGAAGAACTAGAGGAAGGTGAACGCCTCTTTCACTCTCATATGTGGGTCAAGAGGGATCCGATTCATTTCATTGTCGACAATGGTAGTCAAAATAACTTGATTTCAGCAGAGGTCGTTAAGCAACTGGAACTGCCAACGACATCGCACCCGCATCCCTACACCATCAGTTGGCTTTGCCAAGGAAGCGATCTTCGTGTCAGCCAATAGTGTCGTCTGCCCTATGACATCAAGCCTTTCAAAGATGAGGTACTATGTGATATTGATGCCCTTGAAGTTTGTGATGTTCTTTTAGGAGAACCATATTTGTGGAAGCGTCATGCTATGTATGAGTCTAGACCCCACAGTGTTATTATTACTTTGGGTAGACAATTGTACAGGATCCCAAAGATAGCACCGCCTATTGTTATTTCTTTAATCTCTACTAAGCAAAGCAGTAAGGTCATTTCACATACCGGAAAGTTCGTCTTCTTTGTGATCCGTGCTCACAGTAAGCAGAAGGTTGTTGCCACATCAATGGCCTCTACACAACGCCTCTCTTTACAACAGAAGCAAGTGGACGGGATCGTGGAAGAATATAGAGACATCTTTGCCTCACCTACAGGGGTACCGACACACTGCCAAGTCAAGCATCCAATTGATCTGACCCCTGACACTCCTCTACCTAATGGACTAGTATATCAGCGCTCGCTGATGGAGAATGATGAAATCAAGCATCATATCCAAGAGCTTCTTCAAAAGGGGCACATCATGACCAACTCCTCCCCTTGCGGAAGCCCGATTGTACTGGTGTAGAAGAAGGACAGGACTTGGCAACTCTGCATTGATTACAGAGCCTTAAACAAAATCACAGTCAGGAACCACTACCCCATT
The DNA here is from genome assembly GCA_009831015.1 of Picea engelmannii. Taxonomy (NCBI): domain Eukaryota; kingdom Viridiplantae; phylum Streptophyta; class Pinopsida; order Pinales; family Pinaceae; genus Picea; species Picea engelmannii. Next base: position 150,975 of record ML787953.1, on the reverse strand, counting down.
CCCAAGATTGATGACCTTCTTGACCAAATCAAGGGGGAAATTTCTCTAGCAAGATTGACCTAAAGTCTAGCTACCATCATGTTCCCATTGAACCAACTGATGTGTGGAAGACAACCTTCAAGTCTAAAGAAGGTCTCTACGAATGGTTAGTCATGCCCTTTGGCTTAACAAATGCACCAGCCACTTTCATGAGGTTGATGGATGATGTATTGAGACCCTTCACCAACTCCTTCGTGGTAGTATATTTGGATGACATCCTCATCTTTAGTAGAATGTGGGAGGAACACATGCGGCATAGTCAACAAGTTTTGAGCACTCTGCAACAACACAAGCTTTATTCCAACTTGGAAAAATTCTCTTTTGGCATGAATAGGGTCCAGTACATGGGGTACATTGTTGATGAGCACGGGGTACATGTTGATCCAGCTAAGATCCAAGTCATTCGTGACTGGCTAGCCCCAACCACACTAACTGAGCTTCAGAGTTTTTTGGGACTAGCCAACTTCTACCGACGGTTCGTGTTGGGATTCTCCCATATTGCATGGGCCCTCGGCCAAATGACCAAGGGCGATGGCAGGGCCAACTTCGTGTGGGGGAAGGAGCATCAATGAGTATTCGATGATCTAAAGCATCGCTTTTGCTTAGCTCCAGTACTCTCCTTGCCCAATTTGCAACAACCATTCGAGATTGAGACTGATGCATTTGACTATGTTGTGGGCATCGCTCTCACTCAACACGAGCATCCGGTGGCATACCATAGTGAGACACTCTCTGATACTGTCTGTAAATACCCCACCTATGACAAGGAAATGTATTCCATTGTACAAGATTGTCGTCAATGGAAACATTACATTATGGGGAAAGAGACGGTCATACACACTGATCACAAGCCTTTGTAGTTCATACAAACACAGGGGAAATTGTAGAATGACCACCATCAAAAGTGGTCCACCTCCCTGCAGCAGTTCCATCTCAACATCAAGTATAAGACAGGTATCTCCAATTGTGTCGTTGACTGCCTCAATTGGCCTCTTGTGGATGCACTCACCATTGTGCTCCATTCTTATGGACATGAAGCATCTGAGTGGCCCCAACTTTATTAGCAAGATTTGAACTTCGCCACCACATATCAGCTCTTGGGTACAGGCGCAACTGTCACTGATTTTCACATTCAGGACAGAATATTATGCCACTTGGGCCATCTCCGTGTTCCTACAGGAGAGCATGCAAAGATGATTTAGGAAGCCCACTACATTCGGGTGGGAGGGCATTTTGGCATAGAGAAATATGTGGTCGTTTTCAAAAACATTTCTGTTGGCGAAAAATTCGACAGGATGTCTGCAAATATATTAGATCTTGCACTACGCATGCCATTGCCAAGCTCTCCATCAAGAAGGAAGGCTTATACACCCCTCTTCCTATTCCCGAGAAGCCTTGGGAATCCATCTCAATGGACTACATGTCTAGTTTGTCATCCACCAAGCACGAAAATGAATGTGTGTTTGTGTTCATTGATCGGTTTTCGAAGATGGCCATCCTCACAGCCTGTAAGAAGAATTTCACAGCGGCAGATACTACAAAACTATTCTTCGAAAGAGTGTGGGTCTACTTTGGGATACCACAAACCATCATCTCCAACCGCGACAACAGGTTCCTCAACACCTTCTGGTCAAGTCTATGGTCTCTATTGGACACCAAGCTCACAAAATCCACTGTTTTCCATCCCTAAACCAATGGCCAAACAGAGGTCGTCAATCGGTGATTGTGCACATCGTGCGCATGTACAATTCTAAGCATCCATGTACATGGGACGAGAGTCTTCCCTATGTCCAACATAGTTACAACAAGGCTCTTCATAGTTCCACCGACCATATCCCATTTCAGGTGGGTCTGGGATTCCAACCTTTGGAACCATTGATGTTGCACTTCCTCTTTCCACCACACAGACAGACTCTTCCCCTCACCAGTCTGCGATCGAAAAAGCCACCAGATTCATTGATCGGATTCAACACATCCTCCAACAAGTACATGATATTTTGCAGAAATCCAATGCTAAGTACAAGCAGCACCATGATCAACACAAGGTACCACACCAGTTTCAAGTTGGCGACAAATTCTGGTTACATTTGCAGAAGGAGTGTCTCACCGGGCCCCATTGGAAGCTTCACCCATTTCGTTATGGGCCTTACACTATAACCAAGGCTATGGGTAGCAATGCTTTTGAGCTCAACACTCCACCCTTCCTTGGTCTACATCCAGTATTCAATGTGGACCTCCTTCGGCCATATTTTCCCCCATTATTGGACACCTCCGAGATCATAGAACAACTGACACCAACAGAGATTAACCCTAACTGCATGGAACAAGCATGCACTGAGCAGATAGTGGACACACAGGTCAAGGGCACTCGCTAGCAACAACAGATCCAGATTTATCGGGTTGTCAAGGCAGGGCAACTCCTACACCAAGGCAAGTGGCTCCCGGAGCCAAATCCAGCAAAAGTTTCCTCACTTGATGGGGGAACTCAATGCAATGGAGCCCATTGCTTCCTAAGGGGGGAGGATTGATCCAAGTAAATATTGGTGGCCACCCACCTATTCCAACTGGCTGCTCATGTCCATTTTTGTTCAACATGTTCTTCTATACTGCTTTGTAATTGTGAGTTCTACACTTATGGGGTTGTATGAAGCCCCACACATCCTCCAGGTGGATACGGGTGGCCTCTCGTCAAATCCAACTGGCTTATTTTGTATGTTTTCATGTCAGCACATCTTGTTGTACTTCCAGGTCCATTTTGGGGCCCTAAACGTTGTTTTTTTTACTCACCACAGTCAACCTGTAGATGGAGTCAGAGTTTGACAGCAGAATGTGTAGCTCTCTGAAAGACCTTTCCAACGGGTTATCATGTGCCTAAAACTGAGGTCATATGCAAAAGTTACGACCCTTGGAATTTGAGGTACCAAATTACACCAACTTACCCATAGGGCCCACATTACTTTTGGTGTTTCACCTTCTAAGGTTAGGTTTTTTTATGTCTAGAGTTTTGGAATTCATGAGTAATATCAAAAAGGTCTCTGGAGCCTCATTGTAATCCATTCTACTCAGACGGATGCGCGTAGCAACCACATCTCTTCTCAGAGATAGCTACCACCATTTGAGCAAGTGTTTAAGTTATGCAGTTTTACAGTTTCAACCTATTTCATTATTTAATAGAAGATATTGTTCACTTGATATTTGTGTTATTCTTCATATCTCTATGTTTATTGTATTTAGTCTATTAATCAGTTCGTTCCGCTCCTAAATCCGGATCAGAAACCCAATATATTCTTCCTTGTATTCATGGATGGCATTCTCAATAAACCCATCGAAGTTTACTAGTGTGCCTAACCTAGGGGGATTCAAACCAGGTACATGTGGTATGAAACTAGGCAAATGCCCAATGACAATGGTGACCATTGATTTAACTATTCCATAGGCTTAATGTATGTGTAAGTTACATAATAAGAAGTTCGAATAAGAAGAATACTTCATTTTAATCTCATTCATCTCATTCAACGTATTATGAGATATGTGGTAAATATTATTGCATATTTAGATATCCTTGCACTTTGATATCTCATGTTCATTATAAAGACAAGATGTGTGTTGTCATTTTCATTGGATAACTTACTTAGTTCTAGGATAAGTTACATACCCTCGCATCCAACCCCATCAAACTTCTTTTATCTTATTTCCCTTTTGTCAAGGCATATCGAAAGAGAAAATGGATATTGTCAACTTTTAACGAAACACTTGGCATCGAATAGTGTCTACAATGTAGAACATAGACTCTACTAAAAGTATAGATTCATTGTGAAGTATTACTCACTTCTTCTCAACCTCAAATGTTAAGAGAGGTTAGTTTTCCTATATTTCTTCACAAGGCTTTGGCCAAAAATAATCTTTGTATTTTTATATCTCTCCTTTCCTCATTTTTCTCCAATTCCATTTTGAACCAGGTCTCAATTTACTTGCTTCCACATTTCTTAAAGTCACTGTGAATGCTTTTTCTATTTCTTTCTATTTCTTCTTTCTCCCATCTTAACAATCAAATTTATTCACTCGTAAACATTAAACTAAATTAAATCTTATATTATTATGACTCAAATTTACCACATTGTAGTTTTACTTTTAATAATGACTTCATTATTATGGGTTAATATGACCAATGCACATGAAAGCTACACACAATATACGATGTATAACAACATCATGTACACAGGTATACTTAAGAGGATATAAGTGAAGTGTAGTGTGTATTCTTATTAGTCCCTACCTTTCACGGTGTAGGGACTCTATGAATCGGCTTGTCGAAATCTTTTTGCACATGCATGTAAATTGATGTCGTTTTTTTATCTCTTGTCCTAAGTTCTGCTAAAAATATATAGATAACACTTTACGTGGATGAATCAATTACGCATGTATTTTTTTGGACCAATTAGCAAAATCTCTTTTTTTTTTTTAAACTATCTAATTATATTATCTAAATATAGACAAAAATACAGAGGCAAAAATTACAAATGATTTAATGTCTGCCATCTTTTTAGGAGGCTTGATTGGCAGTAATAATGTTGAGCATTGGGATCGAATATGGTATTATAAAAAAGATGGCTAATCTTTGGGTTAAGTGTCCTCTATCTCTAAGTACAAAGTGTCGAAATCCTTGAAGGTTGGCTACAAATTTTATACAAAGAAAAACCGAAAGAAGTGCTTATCATGGAATATTTGCTAGAGGAGGGACGACATTAGCTTCTGGCACCTGGAGGTTGTCATCATTGGGTTCTGCAAAGTGAATTCCTATTTTTGTTGCCATAATGGTGAGATTTTTATCAGAGCTTTGATCTATAACTGGAGATATTCCATCTGCATCAGGAGGTTGTTCAGAACCACCTGTTTATCTATGGTGGCTCAACCTAACAGAGCTTTTATATGCCAATAGAGCTCTATAGTTTGGTGATACTTGTCTCTCTTGATCCCGATGACCCTGTATCTGGAATCCATGCCAGCATCTCTACGTCAATTTCACTATCCGGAGTATCTTGTCTGGCTTGGCAAGCTTCTTCCTCCAACGTCTTCAGGGCATCTCTAGTTGGAGGAGGAGTTTGGGTGTGATATGTTTCCACTTCTCGGATAGAATCTTGGTGAGTCCTCGAGAGAGACAAGTGCGAAGAGGAATGACAACCTCTATTTTTGGCACGACCTCTTTCCATCTTGACCCCGATAGGAGAGCAATTGAGTAAGCTTTGGAGCGTTCATGTTCTTTTGCACATAGTGCTATGAGCTCGGTGAGAGCGAGTCTCATAGCAAGCATAGATTTTACTCGGCTCTTTATTGCAGAAGGGATGAGAATGGGCAATCAAAGTTCTTGACGATGAATATAAGCCTAGAGGGAGAAATTCGAGAGAGGGAGAAAAACTTGAATTTGTACCTTCATCAATGAACCCAATCGAATGTTGAAGTTCCCTGGTGAGCTATAGCTAGCCTTTCCAATTGAGGAAAGTTTCCATTGTTAGTTGTAATTTGGTACTATCCAAGCCGAGGCTTACCCTTTGGTGATGCATTTCTATGTTGAAGTCGCTTTGATTAATTACAGGCATTTTGTAGGTTCATGCCATAGCTTCTGCATTGATGTTTAGAGCTGGTCGAGAGATGGCCCATTTATTGTTGTTGAGTGTCCGTGTGAGATGACAGAGGGGTAATTTTTGCTACCATCGGGCTTTTTGTTGTACAGAGCATGTGTCCTCTATTTAGCACCCAAATCAGAGAGCAAAATCTCTCTCTTATTTGGCCTCGTTTCGAGGCGATATTATTTTCAATGGGGTTGATTTGTATAAGTTCCTATGTTTTTTGTATTGCATTGTCATTTGAGTTTCTTGGGTGGATTAATGTTATGGATGTCATAGCATTAGTTTATGGTTACATTTTTTGTACTCCCTCAATTACCTGAGTTTATATGGCTAAGTTTGGATGAATTTTCTTCATCGTGTGAATGTTACCGCCTTTGTCGCACTATAAGTGCCATCACCTATCTCCTTGGTCGTTTTCTATCTTCTTTACACTCTCCAAAAGGGCAGACTCATGGGTTATCATCAACTTAGTTTATCTGAGGCACGATATTGGTGAAGCCATGTAGTTTACAATCAATGCAACTGTAAGTAGTCTATTATCTGTGATTTTTTTTGTCGTTGTTATTATTACGCTTTAAGTTCACCTTACGAATTACAATTGGTGAAGACAACTAGTCTTTGGTCAACTCCACCCATTTTATGTCTCTATTATTGCATACCTTACAAGATGAACCTTGCCAAAACAAGCATGCTAATATTATTTGAATCCTCTTGGTGACTAATGTCTTTTAGCTTTTTTCCTTATACTTGTTTCCATCGTCATCTCAACCTATGAGATACTCCACTAGTAGTCTAAATGTCTTTTTACTTTTGTATCTAGTAACCAATGCTTCATAAATTACTCGAACTACCATTCTAGAATTCTTGGTGCTTGAGAATTAGTAGTGTTTATGGAATGAATACTAGCCTTGAATTACTAACCAATGGATTTGAATCTTAGTGCTTCCTGATCCTATGCTTTTTAATCTTAGTAAATCCTTGCTATGCAAGTCCTCTTGCTATTCCAATAACTCTATTATCCAAGTAAATAGCCATGTTATTGTTGCTCATGAGGAAGAAAGATCACCTTGAAGTGGAGAAGTGGATGAGTGGAGAGGACACCCTAATGATTGTTATTCAAAGGGGATAGTTCCAGAACAACTATTTGGAGAATACCTACCTCTTCTCTATCCCAAGGTTGGCTTGTCTAGAGGAGACTAGGGATTGGTTAGGTGGCTTTTCTCCTTGTTGTCTATTTTATTATTTATTTTTCCTTTTTATTTTTATTTTTATGGTGGCCCTATAAAGATAGGTCGAGTGAGTATTGCTTCTTTATTGTGACCCATTTCATAGTCTATTTCCCTCCCCAAATAAGCATATAGTCTATTGGAGTTTCTTGTGCCCGTAATCTATTTATAGTCTATTTTGAAATCCACAGTGAGGCCAAGGCCAAGCTAGGCCCGCTATAATGGCTTTAAAATCAATCTATCCTCTCTAGGAGATCGTTTCTCCCACACTTCTAATGGAAAAACAAGTCAACTACCTTTGAAGGAAATCTCGTGCTCTTGAATCCCAGGATAGTCAATTTTTGAAGAAATTATTACAATGTTGAACTATATATCATTGAGATTATGGGCCTCTCTTCTCAAGGATTCATGTTTGTGTAAATTTTGTAACTATTCACTTGAGTCTTTGTATACCATCATTCCATTTGAACTATTATCTGTGTACTATAAATTGTCAATGTCTCTTACATACACAAACCTACTTGTAAATCTCCCATCGTTAGTTTGTAAGTAAAAAAAATGACGTGGGAAAAAATTCTCAAGCAATGTAAGTATTCCAACTAGTAAAACATTCAGAACAATTAAACCTATGAAATTACTAGACTAAACTTTATCTAGCAAAACATGGAGTAGTGTGGATTTGCATTGTGTTACTATTTGGCATTAAGGAACATACAAATGAATTTGTGTTAGTTTTGTATTTTTGCAAGGACTACTCACGATATAGACACTGATGTGTATGTGTGCTTTAGATGATTAGTCTACTATATGTCAAATGAAACCCTTTCTATCTTAAGACCAAAAATATGGTTAGCTTAGGAGAGACAATTGTGTTATGGGGGTTTTGCAGCCTGTCAATCGATGCATGTTGCGGCCTTCTAGATTGATCATGCATGATTTATAGGTGCATCGAACTCAGGAAATCATATTTTAAGAATAAATTATTTGAATAAAATGTATACTATAACGAAAGCTATCATAAGTATATTATAACGCCATGACACTCGATAACTACAGTGAGAGCTCAGGATGCCTTCTCACACTTTTCCAATCATGTTAGCTTCTTATACTTGACAAGATTTCTCATCTTCAAGAGCTCATGCTTCCCTAATCCTGTCTTGATTCTATGTTGCTTGACTTTGTATCACTGAAGCAAGTTGTAACAAGTGTTTTAGAAAAGACAAGAGTTGATGGGCTCACAATGACATGTGGTATTGATTCATATTTAGGAGGAACATGTCCATATTTAGGAGGAACACGGGGCAAGAGGCCTCTAGTTGTGTATCAACTAAACTAAGCAATTGTTTACATGTTACACGTGTCATGCATTATGGCTATTCTTGCTTCTTTGTCTCTGCTAATTAAGATCCAATGTTATTTGATCAACCTTTCTTTATGTGCCCATTCTAAACCTTTTGTATATTGCTTCTAAGTATTAGATATATTTTACCAGAAATAAAATGTCTTCCTCTCTAGCTTGGTGCTACAACTCTTGCTTTGGTACTACCTGCATTTACATTCTTTTATCTTTTATAGTCATGATTGATTTTTTTTGCACAAACATTTCATGTTTTCTTTTGGACTTGAGGACTCTACTTGCACAATAACTTCGAAAATTGCATGTGATATCATCTTCCTGCATAGTTTATGAATGACACATGCAATACACTTTTGAACATCTTTTTCAATTGCCTATTGCAATGTAATGTGATTTTAAATTACATTAAACACCCTTTTTCATGTTCTTGTTAAAATCAATTCACTTTGTTACTTGCGTAATTTACATAGTCTTTAATATTTTGTTTTCATTTTCAAGAACTTTTATTTAACAAGGATGTATTGAAAGGACACATTAATTCATAAGGATGCATTGACAAATCAAATGATATTTATGTTATGTTGTGGCTTGGGTGTTAACGTCTTGTGCCATGAATGCACAAGTAGGTAATTATGATATTGAAAATAACCTTTCCCACTGATTCTTTAATTGGACATAAATATGGACTTGAAGACTCTGCTTGCACAAATTTTGAAACTTTCATGCGATACCATTTTCTTGTATAGTTTCTAAATAAAACATGTGATACACTCTTCTACGTCTAGCTCTCTCTCTACTAGTATGAAATAATGGATGTTAGTTAAGGAGCCTTCAATACTTCATTCACCTGACTCCAATTCTTCTTCGGTAGGAGTAATTAAAAATTTCTAACTACTCTCTCTTCATGTTGGAAGTCATAACAATGTATGTTCTTCCATTGGAGTCCCTTTTGTGATTTTTTGGTCCATCACATTTCATGTCCAGGTGCCCTATTAACACCTAGCATATTGCATCTTTCCATGAAGTGGATCCAATTTGCAGATCTATATAATCAGAGTTGCCCCATTTGGGTTTCTGGTCTCCAAAAACTAAATTTGATCTATAATAGGTGAGGGGATTTCTCCTTTATATGTTACAACCTGTTCCACTTTGTCTCATCTTTAGTTGTGCACAATATCGCCTTTTTCCATCGCAATGTCTGGGCCACCAAAGAGGGCGCCCATCTCCCTTCGCACAGTTGTTTCTATTGTAAACTCCCCTCGCCAGTCCAGCTGGGCACAAAAACTACTAATAAATAATTCACATGATTTTTCCATCAGTTAACTAAATAAAAAGAGAAACAATGTTTGTCAGTCATAAATAAAGCAACAAGTTTGTTATTGTTGTTGTAAACAAAAATCACCCAGTCTGATAAAAAGGGTGTCTTCTTGTTGAAAATACAATAGATGGTCATTTACTTCTCAGTTCCAATATTGTTCTCTTTCATTCTCTGCGTATTTTGTATTGTGCAACATTTTATTCTTGTGCCAGTCTATTATGTTGTTGCATTTCAATTTTTGTATATAGAATTGCAGATCAATTGGTATTAGATCATGGATCCAAGCCAGCTTCTGCTCAGCCATGAAATTCAGAAGAGAGGACATCCAACAATTTTTTTTTTCTCAGAGCCAAATGTCCTTCTTAGGACTTCCAGTGCACCCTCCTCAGGGCTTCTAACATGTTCATCTTTCACCATTCTCCAACATCTAGTGACAGATCAACATTCGTGGTGAATGAAAACTATGTCACCACGAAGAGAGCCATCTACAAAGGATTCCACATCCACTACCACAACTCCAATTCAAGATTTAACGATGGCTCTCCAGGAGCTACTCCGTCTGCAATAGTGCAGAGCTCCAATACCCATGCAACTCGATATGCGTTTCCATATATCAAATTTTGCAGGCCAAATGAATGGCGAGAATGTCGACTCTTGGCTTCACAGTCTTTCCACATACTTATGTACATTTACTGAGATGACGAAAGACATGGAGCTTCAGATCGTCGATTTGCAACTCGAGGGAATTATGCAGACATGGTGGGACACTGAACTGGAGACTTATTATTGGGTCATGGATAGAGGTGACCCGGTCGAGACATAGACACTACACATTACAACATGGGATGGATTATGCCAGGCTCTCATAGAGCGCTTTTACCCATCGGGCTATCACCAAAACCTCCTCCCTATATGGTTGTAGCTCTAAAAACTAGCCAATTAATCTGTACAGGGAGGCATCGACATCTTTTGCAAACTGCGCATCCAACTCCACATCACCAATCCAAAAGAGGTATTGATTATCATGTTCAATTCTGGCTTATTGCTAATCATATGTCGTGAAGTTGATTTGTTTGAGAGTTCTTCCTTAGACAAAGCCTTTCTTCCGGCCTTGGCCATCAAGCGCAAAGTGGTTCCTTGAATCCGTTCACCCCAACTTGGATATGACCCTTCTACTGTTGGCCCTTCTCAGTTTACCCCTACCACCACCTCCACACCTTGAACGACGCCCTGGTGTACGTTTCACAAAACAAACTCGCATGCTTCTATCAACTGTCTGGCACTTCAGAACCTTCGCCCCAACAAAACTCTTTTTGCAGAAGTTGCTCAGATTGATTCCCCTGACACTCCTAAAGTCGTTTCTCTATAAAATATTATAGAAGTTGACCCATATCTAATTATGATGACAACTAATGAACATGAAACATCTCATGTGCCTTTGTTTACCCACAATTGCCAAATTAAGGATGAATTGGCTACTCTCACACTAGACAATGAAAGCCAAAAGAACCTCATCGCCCAGGACTTGGTCCAATGCCTACAACTCCCAACTACTTCGCACCCCGAACCATATCAAATCAGATGGGTACAAAAGGAAGGCCTACGCCTCATTGTCTCCCAATGTTGTGCGGTGACCTTCGCTATTGGCCCATTCCAGGATATTGTGGTGTGTGATGTTTCTCCTTTAGATTGTGCTGACATGTTGCTTGGACTCCCCTAAAAACAGGCCCGAAACGTTGTTTATCATGCTAAATTCCATAAATACCACCTGCAACATGAGGGATGCACCTATGTTCTCACCTCGTCTACCCCTCACTCCACACAACCTTTGACCAGACAAGCAGTTGTTAAGCAAGTAAGTCTGAACAAATATGTTTCCTTATGTTTGGTTCGCCCCATTAAACTAGACCATCTTACTAACCCAACACCTCAGGACATGGTTGCCCCACTCCCAGAAGTTGCCAATGCCTTTTCCCAAGCCATGAGACTACCCTCGTATTGCTATATTAAGCACACCATTGATCTCATTTCAGAAGCCTCTTTGCCCAATGCCCCTTCATACCAACTCGCTCCCCAAGAGGTTGATGTGATAAAATTCCAACCTGACCAACTTTTGAATTCAAGCCCTACTCCACCTTCATCTTTGCCTTGTGCATATTCAATATTTCTTATGCCAAAATAGGTTTTTGTTCCAATAGTCTCTACTAGCAGGTTATGTACTCCAACACAAGTGCCAATATATTATAACACTTTTCCTGGAAGTTCCTCTTTTTCCAAACAGATTATTGAGAAACCTTCAACCAAACAAAATTCCTACAAATGCAATATATCGGGACAAAATCATTTGCAGAGGCATCCCTTCTTAGTTAGAGTAGTTAATCAGACAAGGTGTATTGGACACACTCATTGTTCTTCCAGGGAGCTTGTTTTTAAGGGAAACCTTGATGCATATACTGAAGCGTTGGTTGATCAATACCGAGTGGGGTCTGGACATCACCAACAAGAAAAACACTTAGCACATTGTAATACCCATACTTTCACTCAACGCCATCTTCAGGTAGTCGATGCATTACCAATTGCATTAGACTATGCACAACAGAGGCCTCATAAAATTCACACATCATTGTTCTTTCACTCGGAAGCTCGTGTGTGGCTCTTGTAAAACAAGAACCGATTCAGAGGAAAACATCATCAACTGCGCCCACTCAGATATGATCCCGACATAGTTCGAGAAAGCATTGGAGAGAATGCACTGCAAATTTCCTCATTTGCTAGCAGAAGCGGGGACACTTCCAGATCTAAACAGGGAGGAATTGGGCCACCAAAGAGGGCAACCATCTCCCTTTGCATGGTTGTTTCTATTGTAAACTTCCCTCGCCAGTCCAGTTGAGCAAGGAAACTTCTAATAAATAATTAGCATGGTTTTTTCATCACACGGTTGACTAAATAAAAAGCGAAACAACGCTTGTCAGTCAAAAATAAAGCAGCAAGTTTCTTGCTATTGTTGTAAGCACAAATCGCTTAGTTTGATAAAAAGGGTGTCTTCTTGTTGAAAATACAATAGATGGTCATTTACGTCTCAATTCCAATATTGTTCTCTTTCATTCTCTATGTATTTTGTATTGTGCAACATTTTATTCTTGTGCCAGTCTATTATGTTGTTGCATTTTAAATTTTGCATATAGAATTATAGATTGATGTCTCCATCCATAATCAATGCTTCACCTTCATCCAACATCGCATATTCTAATGGCTTCATTTTATTTGCATTTATAATAGAGTACATGTGAATGTAGGGTGGCAACAAGAACTGAAAAATGTTTTCTATTATCTTTTGCAATATTTGGAAACATCCATATAGAATGATCTATAGCTTGTGGCCTTCACCTTTGAGCATATGTTTGCTCAAGTAGAGCCATACCAAGTTCACCTCTTCAAAGTGACGACTCTCCTAGTGCTTGTCATGCATATACTTATATCATTGTTGTGCTTTGTGCCAATGTTCTTGGAACTGCTAATCTAAATGTTATACTCTTTCAACAAACCTGGGAGTCTATATCCTTTCATGATATGAATGGAATTTGTCCCTCTTGTCTTTATCAAAAGAGAGGTCAAATGGAGTTTATGGAAAGAGCCCTAAACAAGTCTCAAATGGACAATATTTCGTACAACTCTGAATTTCTCTAACATTGTTGGATAAAAGGAATAATGTCATCTCACATCTTTGTATTTTTCAGATTATAATCTGGTAGCAGTTGAACTAGGGTTTGACTTACAACCATGGTTTCACCATCAATCTCTTGGTGAAAGGTAAGGCTTTGTTTGATTTAGTATCCATCATACTCCACAAGCTTGTTCAAAAGTCTCTGAAAAATATAATGTCCTTAGTTGAAATAATGGATTATGTTATCCCACAATGTACCATGAATGGGTGGAAAACAACTTTGTTTCTTTAGCTCTGGTTATCATATTCTTACAGGGGATCGCCTCAACTATAATAATTGCTAGATTACAGGGGATCGCCTCAACTATAATAATTGCTAGATTACAGGGGATCGCCTCAACTATAATAATTGCTAGATTACATGAGATATAATTCCTCTTTTGAATTCAAAACTCTTTACAATAAATTGATTTATGGTATCTTCTCAATCCAACAATAAGTTAACCAAGTCATTTAAAAGACTTATCTCTAACTATTTTTCATGTTATTAAAATTGGAATTTATTGCGTTAATTTATGTTATGACTCAAAATTTGTATATTGCAAAGAAAATATTACTTTTAAAACTACCATTCACATTTCTACTTTGTTTTTTTATGGGTTCCAGGGCAAAAAAAACAATCTCAAGCTTTATTTCAATATAGACAAATAGACAGGACCAAGAAGAACAATACAAGTATTATAAGATCAACAACATTAGTGATTTTGACGATACACACTCTTCAATTACTGCCATTGTATTTTTTTGTTTTCCATTTCTACAATTTCCTACCATTTACTACTTGTTAGGTAGTAAATTCAAAAAGTAACTTGCTCTTATGAATTTTAGTTTAGCAATGAGCTGGGGGGGAAACTCGATAATATTTTTTCTACTTGCCAAATTTCTTGAAATAGTATTTTACATGTTCTACATGTCAAACACTAAAACAAGCAAACAATGATTTGAATACAACAAGCAATAAATCTATGTTGTTAGCTCTACATAGACTAAAGATACACTAAAGATAGGTTATTGGGCATCCTCCTTTGCTACTAGGCATCTCGTTGCTACTCTGAACTATCTTCTCAATTATAACTAAAGGTAGGGTCTTATTGCTCAACAACTCCCCTTGTTATGAATGCCATTTTTAGCTTCACTTACATATGTCTTAATATCAATATCCCACCAATGACATTGTATAGATATAGTTATTGAATATTATTTTTTTAAACAATATATATGAATAATATCACTCACATAGTTATTTTTTTCCGAGAAAGGAATAAGGCTTTATATTTTTAAATAAAAATATACATGTTTATGTCCTTATTCAAAAAAAAAAATCTTAATTTCCATCTATACCTCCTTTAACCATCGTTACTACCCAATATATCTTCCAGTTCAAAAGCAATACATACAATTTAATTTTTTTGCACTTTATTCCCTATAAAATCAAAAAAGATTTACGAACAAAACTAAATTTCAGAGATCAAAAGACATGTTGTATACGAAAATATTATTATGAAATTCTTGGAAGAAGTAATGTCCTGCTTAAATTTCTAGAGCATCCTTGGACAATTGGTCAACCATTTGATTTAACTCCCTGTAAACATGAGTGCAGGTGTACCATTCCAAATCACTTAGCAACTCCTTGATCCTTCTCATTAATGGATGTAGTCTTGCTACCTGAACTTGAGCTTTTCCATTGACCCAATCAATAACCACTTGTGAATCGTTGAAGATCTAAAGTTTGTGTAAATTTAAAGAAGTGGCCAAGAGCAACAAGGCCCAGATTGTTGTAAATTAAGCCTTCATGTTTGACCCCCTGCTAAGAGCGTAACATATTTCATGTCGATGTTCAGATGTGATATAAAGAACCACTTCAACTCCAAAAATTGGGGGATGGCCTTGGTTGGCCCCATCAAAAAAACCCCACAGGGTTTCTTCCACCAGCACTAGCATAGCGGGAATGCATTGTTTCTTCTTGCCCAGGTCCTTCTTAAAGAAGATCGTTAAATGACATATCAAATCCACTAAAACCTTTGTTGGAAGACCTTTGTTTTGGAAAATATTTAGATTTATTACTCACTAAATGAAATAAGAAATAAAACACGGGAGAGAGACAAAATCTCTAATTATTGATTCTTTACTCCAGGAACCCAACCATTCCTCCATATTATCATAAAAAAGAACTTGAGGAATTTTAAGCTTCAAAGAGACCATTTCCCGAACTCGCTTAGCAAAAGAGCACTAAAATAAAAGATGGGAGGTTGACTCAATCTGACAATGACATAAAGAACAACAACTTGGGCCACTCCAACCCCTTTTGCACAAAACATCTGATGTTAAAATTTTATGCTCCATAGAAAGCCAAAACAAAATTTACATTTGTTCTCGTGCCTTCCATTTCCAAGTGGAACTCCACCACCATTTGACAACGTCATCTGATGATTCTTCAGCTATGACTTGGTAGCCCAATTTTACAATGTAATAAGCTTATTGTTTATATTTTGCCCAGCAAATGGTATCTGGTTCCTCCTCATCCAGATGAATGAAACATTGTTTCAAAGAGGAGAAATAAGTTGACCATTCAACAACTTGATCCTCTACTAAATTCAAATATTCCTCTAACTTCCAAACCGATCGTTTGAATATGTCCATTCCTTGATTCATTGCATCCTTTAAATTGAAAATACTCTACGCATGAAGTCTTGTTATTAAGGCATCTGAGAGTTTGAAATTGTTCGATGATCCTTCCCATGGATCTTCACCAATTCTCTGATCCGGATTTATGTAGGAACACAATGAAATACAGAAATACACATAAATACAGAGATGCAGCAGAAATAAGACTTCATTTCATTAATAACAAATGACTGAAATATGCTTACAGACAGAATGTAAATAAACTAGCTAAGGCGCTGGTAGCTTATCTCTGAGAAGAGATGTGGCTGCTACTCGCATCCGTGAGA
>ML787953.1:52508-122440 GCA_009831015.1 Picea engelmannii | reverse complement strand
TCTAGTTGGACATAAGCCTCCATAGGCTTTTTGCTGCTAATGCTTTACTAAACCAAACCAAGTTATAAATTCCCCACCCACCTAGAGATTCTGGTCGAGCAAGCTTTGACCATTTTACTAAATTCCATCCTCCTTTTTGCTACTTGAACATAGAAATTTGAAGCAGGCTTTCCGAATCTGGTTCATGATTCCTTTTGGAATCTTTGCTATTGTTGCCCAATAATTTGGCATGCTACATAGAATTGATTTAATTAAAACAAGTCTCCCCCCTCTTGAAAGAAAAAGATTTGTCCACAAATCAATCCTTGCTTGCACTTTTAAAGCCAGCCATAATCAATCCACATACCCATAGGAATTTGGTTTGATAACAAAGCCCAAGTACTTGATTTCTGCATCTAAATTCATGATCTCAAAAGGAAACTAGCATTTAAGAAGCTCTTTTTCCTCTGCTTCCAAGTCATTCACTCTGACATAATATTTCTTGTTGTTAAGTTCCATTCTTGTAGCTAAACATAAAAGGTCCAAGATTGCTTTTAAAGCCTGTATTTATTTAACAATACATGCACCAAAGAGCATGACACCATCGACAAAAAGCAAAAGAGATATGAACTTTGAAATCATTACCTTTATGCCAGAGAGTAAGCCCTTGTTATTGGCCTCTTGAATGAGACGACTCAACCCTTCAACAATTATAAGGAAAAGAAAAGGAGACAGAGGGAATCCTTGACAGAGCCCTCTATAGGAACTAAAAAAAGTTGCGGGAGTCCCACTGATGAGAAAAACGAATGAAGTCGAATCTATCCAACCCATTATCTAATTCACAGTGGTGAGATTCATGCCCATCTTGATCAAGGCTAGTCTAAGGAAGGTCCAATTGACCTTATCATAGGCTTTAGATAGGTCAAGTTTAAGTACAAAGGAGGAGATTTTAGAAACTTTAATATAATGAAAGGCTTCTTGAGCTAATGAGACAGTGTCATGGATCTGTCGCTTGTACACAAATCCAAATTGTTCCTTAGAGATGAAACAACTTAGAATAGGTTTAATTGTATTTGTGATAATCTTAGAGATTAGCTTATAGACCATATTGCAATAAGAAATAGGACGAAATCGACGAAAGAGGAGGTCTCAAAAGATTTAGAAATCAGGGCTAATTTTTTTTTATTTAGAGGGCCAAATATCCTGTCATGGATTTGTCGCTTGTACAGAAATCCGAATTGTTCCTCATAGATGATATCGCTTAGAATATGTTTAATTCTATTTTTTGTAATCTTAGCGATTAGCTTATAGACTAGACTGAAACAAAAAATAGGGAAGAAATCGATGAAAGAGGAGGGCTAAGAAGATTTAGGAATGAGGGCTTAAAACGTTTTATTTAGAGGGCCAAAGATCTTGCCAGATCCCTAGGATTCTAGAACCACTTTCAACAAATCACTCTTTAGTAGGTCATAAAAACCTAGATAAAATTCCACCGGAAATCCATCTGGACGAGGGATTTTTTATTTTTCAAAAGCAGACAAAGTGTCAAAAAGTTTTATTTTAGAAACCTTTTCCATCAAATACGTGTTCATATCTTCAATAATTTTAGTGGGAAAAAGGTCAACCACTTTGAGGATTTCTTCAATGGGGCATCCCGACTTTTCTTTAAAGAAAGAGCTAAAAAAATCAAGTCTAGCTTCAACCATTTCCTTATGTGAGGATACAAAGGTTCCATTCATACCTTTGATCTCGTTGATAATATTCTGAGCCTTCCTATATTGGGCATATCTATGAAAAATTTAGTGTTGCTATCTCCCTCATTTAACCACACTTCCCTACTTTTAAGTCTCCAATGTTTTTCTTCCAAAAGTAGGAGACCATGTTTCCTTTTTATCAGAATTCCCAACTCCGTTTCATCTTCCTCACTAAGAGAACCAACTGTTTTTTTTTTATCAAAAGGACATTAAGGGAGTTCTCCATCTCCATGAGACTTTTTGGGGAGCATTTTTGAAAATCAAAGGCCCATATTTTGGATAAGTTGCCAATTTTTACCAAATTTCTTCAAAACTGGCTCATATAAGAAGAGGTTTTCGAGCTCAAAGGTGGACCCAAGCATTTAGCACCTGTGATCTATACTCCTCTGATTGTAACCATGATTCATTAAATTTGAAAGAGTAAACTTTGGCTTTCTCAGGTTTTAAAAATTTCAAGAAGACTGGCATATGGTCCAAGACACCACCCTCAGAGACCCCAATTAATATGCCCCAAGGATTGAGAACCATATTTTCAGAGATGAGGAATCAGTCTAGTCGTTTAGCAACAAAGTCCTTCCTTTTCTGACCATTCTTCTAGGTTTGAGTGATCTTTGACAGAGCAATATCCACCAAGGCATTACTAGAGATCCAATTGGAGAAGAAAAATTCTTGAGGATCCTTTTTATCCCTTTCCCCCCAGTTTTCCTGAGATGATACTATGAAATTGAGGTCCCCCCCCCCAAGGATAATATTGTCACCTTGCACATAACCCGACGCGATGATCCCTTCCCAAAAAGGAATGTTGTCAACATGCAACCTATATAAGTTTATGATTTTAAAAGAATATTTTAGGACTGGGTCCCTTAATTCAACAATCAACCCATGTGAAAATTGGGTTGAGAGGGAGCAAACAAAAATTGGCTTCCATGTTATAAGGAGACCCCTAGAAAGGCCAACAAAATTAGAGTAAAAAAAGAACCAATCTTGAAGCCAGGATTTGAGTAGGCCTTCTGCTTTATCCCCTGCGCACATAGTTTCATGTAGGAGAATTACATATGGATTCTTCAACGACACAAGTCTCATGAGGGATACGATTTTGTGGGCGCCCTTAAAACCCCTCCGATATTGAGAGAGAGAATTATCATCGGACAACCTTAGATTGGGCTAACCCCATTCTAAGGGCCCTAAAGATTGTTGATTGTCTACCATCCATAACCTCCTTTTTAGCTTTCAATTGGGCTTTGGAAAGAAAGTACTTTCTTCCCACGTATCCACTTGTCGTTTCATCAATAGCTAGGCCTCCACCAATATTCCCTACTAAACCTAGTTTGAATTTTGATCTGAGCAAGTAATACGACTTGACAGAGGACCTAGAGAAGGTATTGCCTTTTGAGTTGTCCTCAGAGGAAGAAGGGGGCACAAGGAGTGACACATCCGAGCAGGGTTTGACCCCTTGACAAGAAGAGGAGGGGATATACTTCTCGAGGGAAGGTAACGAGGATCTTAGATGAGGGGAAGAAAGACCACAAGGTATACAAGGGGAAACCTAGGGATTGACATGGTGAAGAGGGGCGATGTCACCACCTTTCGAAGCAAAGTACTTACGAGGAGATAATTTTAACAAACTATTGGAAAGAGAAAGGGAGGGACTTTTGTTCTTACCAATAGAAATGTCCCGACGATCCTTCGTGGAATGGACATATGAAACTTCCCTTTTTTTGACTTCCACTTCATTACTAGAATCCCCAATTCACGAGGGATCACCTTTCCCATGATTATTGACTTCTTGAGCTTTCCTTTTCCAGACTTTTTTGAAGGGCAGTAATTGTGAAGGGAGACGTTTACATTGTGCTTGAAGGTGGCCAAACTCATGGCACCCAAATAACCTAAAAGGCACCCTCCAGTAATTAATCCATTGCGTCCAGGAGAAACATTGCCACACCAACTCGATTTCATCTTGCAAGCCTTCCTTTAGATAAAGCTCTATTTGTAGCCAAGCCCATCGATGGTCCAACTTTGTTTCCTAGTCCACAAAACCTTCCAATTTTGTTCCCTATGGCCTTGAACAATTCCACTTGCTAAAAGATCAATGAGAGATTTGGTAAAATCGCCCAAATTCTCGTCGGGGCTAGAGGGTCTCAAGCTGGATCAAAGGAAACAAACCACTCCTTTAGAACCAATCCGGAGGGACCCCATCCCCAAATATGACCGAAGATTAGATTCAGATCCTCCTTGGACCTGAATTTGAAACATATCCATCTGTGTGAAATAGTGTGAAATACCGACCTGTAACCTAAGACCTTAGTCCAATTTTCATTGACTTAGATTCCAAGCGACTTTGGGCAAACAATCTTCCCACAAAAATGATCGATTGTCATCTTTCCTAACAACTCAGGGATCTAATCAAGGGAGATGTCGTCCCCTATCACCATTTTTTTTACGTTGGTTGCTTTCTTTCCAACATCGCAAGTTCGAATTTTTCACCGGAACTGTAGAGGATCTTTCACCTTCACCTTTATGGACATGCACTCGCATAGGAGGACTGTCTCAGTTTTTTCTAGAAGGGCTATCATGGGAGGGTCTGGAGATAGCACTACCCTGTACACAAGACTGCTCGACAACACTATCAAAGGTGGGAGGAATACACATATTAACACCAGATTGAACCTGAGCTACCTTATTGCCCTCAGAGTGAGAATTTGCATGCACATGGAGTAAATGGCCCACCACCCTTTGATCCTTCAAACCTTTACCGGGATGTGCATGTAGATCCAATGGCTGGAGTTGGATAGAGTCTTGTACTCGCCGATCTACCTAGTTGCGTACAAATTCTTCCATAGTGACAAACACCTCCTCCGTAAATCCCACTTTACCATCGTGATCAACCAAATCCCGATCACCTTTTTGATCCATGTGAAAGGGATTAGGTTATGACCTCATACTTGTACCTTTTGCCAACGTAGGAGTAAACAATAGGGGATATGGAACCAATGCTGATGCCTAAACTGATCCAGGTGGATATCGGTGGCCACCCACCTTTTCCAACTGGCTCAAAACAATTTTCTAGCAATTTTGGTAATTTACTATTTTTAGCAGTTTTTAACTTCCGGGGCCATTTTGAGGGCCTAAATGAAGGTTTTTTAGGATAGAGCTTCTTAATGATAGCCAAAGGCATGATTGAGCCCCCAAAATGAATCTCCTCGATGATACCTTTCCAACGGGCTATCATGCGCCTAAAACAGAGATTGTATGCAAAAGTTATGACCTCGGGAAGTTGATGTACTAACTTACCCAAATGGGGCCCACATGACTTTTGGCGCTTCATCTCCTAGGGTTAGGTTTTTGGATGTCTAGGGATTTTTGCATTCTTGTTTATTGTAAAAAAGGCCTTCAGAGCCTCATTGTAATCATCTTCTTGTGAATGCGAGTAGCCGTCACATCTCTTCTCAGAGATAAGTTGCCACCATTCTAGCGAGTCTTTCACTTTGTATTTTTACAGTCTCTGTACATTTATTTCATTAATAGAAATCATGTATTACTGTATCTTTGTGTTTATGGTTTCATATCTGATATATTTATGTTATATTATTGGATATCCACGATATCTTTGTGCACTTCTTTATCATATCTCCGCTCTCATTTCGTGCCGAAAAATAATCCAGATCAGTGGTATTAGAGCATGCTACTCTTGATCGTTTTTTAGTGCATGTCCTCGACGAGGTCCGAGTATAGAAAGTTGGGCCTCGATATTGTCTCTCTTGAGGACAATCGATCTCGCACACCCAAGAAACCCTTAATGGCAGAAGAAAAGAAAAACGACGGAGCAGAGGATCTTATCAGTCTGTTGCTTGAGCAAGCTCTCACGCGACAAAGGGAAGAAATGATGGAGAATTTTTCCCACATCCTTCAACGTCTGCCGATAGCAACATACGCATATTCATCAAACAACCACTTCGGAGGCACCTCGCCTTTCAAGGTACAAGTTAATTTTGATATTCCTGTATTTGAAGGACAAATAGATGCAGAAGCCCTAGACAAATGGTTAAACCTGCTAGAAGGTTATTTCTTTGTTCACAATTTTTCCGATAGAGAAAAGATCACCTTCGCACTCCTTAAAGCTCTCTCCCGTGTCAAACATTGGTGGGAAACTTACTGGGAGCAGAGTTCCACAGAGGAGTCTGGAATATATGGAGCCGAGCACACTTGGGATTTTTTTGTGGATGCAGTAAAGAAACAATATTACCCCATTGGCAACTATGAGGACCAGTACATGACATGGACCACACTGCGACAAGAGAGGAGCCAAGCAGTTCCAGAGTTCACCAATACCTTCCATGGACCATACCTTGCGCACCAAGCTGGGTATCAAAGACTCTGAACGACATTTGGTTTTGAAATACCGTGGGGCTCTACGCATATACATCCAAACTGAAATGGATTTTCTGGACATCTCATCACTCGATGTTGCTTATCGATATGCTGTTAAAATCGAGAAGAAATTTAAACACCAGAACAAACGAGAGTTCGGGACTACAAATCCGCAACAACCAAAGTATGACAAAGACGACCCTAACAAACAGTCTCCCGAAAACCAGTCCAAGCCACAGGAAAAGAAGGGTCACGGGAATACAAAGGACACCGGAAAATGGTTTGATTTCCATAAAATCCCCTGGCACAACACCGATGAATGTCACTCAAAACAGTCATTGGTGGCCGAGATCAAAGACAAGGAGCCGAACCCTGATTCAAAATCTGATTATGAAAATACTGGTAAATGACAGATCATTGACGCAGGCCCCATTGCTATTGTCACGATCGCAACAATTCAACCAGAAGAACCAATAGATCCTAAAGAGGGGGAGCGCCTTTTTCATTCATAAATGTGGGTGAAGGGGACCCCGCTGCATTTTATTGTTGATAGCGAAAGCTAGAAGAACCTCATCTCAACATAGGTCATAAAACAATTGGGATTGTCGACAACACCACACCCGCAACCATACAACATCGGGTGGCTTCGCCAAGGACGAGATCTTCGTGTCAGCCGACAGTGTCGACTATCATACGACATCCAACCCTTCAAGGATGAGGTATTATGTGATGTTGCCCCATTGGATGTCTGTGATGTCCTCTTGGAGCAACCATATATGTGGAGACGCCATTCTGTTTATGAGTCTCGACCCCGTAGTGTCATTGTTACTTCGGGGGGTCATCTCTACAGAATACCAGAGGTAGTTCCAACTAAACAATGTTGCAAGGTAGTATCTCATACTGCAAAATTTAGCTTCTTCACAATCTGTTCAAAAGGGGAACAAAAGGACACTGCAACCACTACAATCTCGCCCCAAGCACCTTCTATCTAATAGAAGCAGGTCGACAAGGTTGCAACAAAGCGCAAAGATTCCTTCTGTACACAGGCATCTCGTGTAGCCAAACTGGCTAAAAAGGTCCAACCCTTCCAGCCACATGTTCGTGACAACCTTCAACAAGCTAAGTAACACAACTTCTCCAACAAGGCAAGCAACTCATCAAGATGCAGATTCAACAAATGCTTTTCCCTCTCCTCCGGGCACTCAATGAAATGGAGACCATTGCTTCCTAAGGAGGGAGGATTGATCCAGGTGGATATCGGTGGCCACCCACCTTTTCCAACTGACTCAAAACAATTTTTTGGCAATTTACTATTTTTAGCAGTTTTTAACTTTTGGGGCCATTTTGAGGGCCTAAATGAAGGTTTTTCGGGATCAAGCTTCTCAATCATAGAAAAAGGCATGATTGATCCCCCAAAATGAATCTCCTCGACGATACCTTTCCAACGGGCTATCATGCGCCTAAAACAGAGATCGTATGCAAAAGTTACGACCCCAAGAAGTTGACGTACTAACTTACCCAAACGGGGCCCACATGACTTTTGGCGCTTCATCTCCTAGGGTTAGGTTTTTGGATGTCTAGGGTTTTTGGCATTCCTGTTTATTGTAAAAAAGGCCTTTAGAGCTTCATTGTAATCATCTTCTTGCGAATGCGAGTAACCATCACATCTCTTCTCAGAGATAAGCTACCACCATTCTAGCGAGTCTTTCACTCTGTATTTTTATAGTCTTTGTGCATTTATTTCATTAATAAAAATCGTGTATTACTGTATCTCTGTGTTTATGGTTTCATCTCTGATATATTTCTGTTATATTATTGGATATCCGTGATATCTCTGTGCACTTCTTTATCATATCTCCGCTCTCATTTCGTGCCGAAAATAATCCGGATCATAAACTGACAAGCCTGCTACTGCCTTCATGCATAACAAAGTTGACTCCATGATGCCAGGGCTAGGGTTCAAGTCCATACACACCAGTTGTTGCCATCACTCGCATATTTATATCACAATTATAAAGGACATTTCTTATCCCTATTTTTCCAATAAGAACCATATTCTTATACATATAAACTAATTGGCACATACATGACTTATATTTGCTTACTTATCCTCTGCCCTAAGGATATGTATACAAATTTATAAATGATTACATAAATATATATTCAAATTGTATAGTAAAGATATGTAGTTAGTGTGCATTGTGACCCCAAGACCTTATTTATTTATATTTCTTGCTCTTTGAGACTCATATTGGTCTTCCTTCCTTTTTTCAGAGGTGTTGAAATAAAGGGAGAGACCAGTGGTTTGCTCTTCCAAGGGAGGATATGTACCATACAATTTGCAAACTCCAATGCATTGACTCCATTCAATGTCTCTAACTTAATATATCCCATTGGGTCTTTTCGAAGGCCTTTTGATTTTTATCATTCTCTTTCAATACCATGGTTTGCTTTGGAGGCCCCATGGAGAGAGTAGTCAAGGGATCCTCAATTGATTTCTAGACCAAGCTTTGGCTAATGGGTTCCTGGCTTTGTCAAGGCACTTCTTTTTCCAATAAACCCTTGAGAGGTATAACTTTTTTTTTAAGAAACTCTTGAGTAGTGCCATTTATTCATGTGTAAGGGTCTCTCCTTCATCCTTAGAAGAAGGAGGGAGATGGTTTTATGCTTTTGTGTGAGGAGAATCCCTTTTTGGGGTTGATTTCAAAACTAAAAACCTATTTTAACATGGCTTAATCTTTACCTCATTTTTGTGTGTTGGGAGGTGATACGATATTACCTTTTACTTCTGATTAGGGTTTGGAGACCTTTTGAATGATTCCTCTTCGACCAACTTTTATGGAAGTGAGCATACTCAAGACAATCATTACACTTAAAAAAAAAATGATCATAATCCAATGATCCCACATGGATCCAAGTATCGATTTGAATTCTGTTGTCTCAAGGAGCCTTCTTAAGTCACTTTTACACAAATTTGAGATGAGGTTGATAAACTTGAGGCAATTGGATCCCAATATCAATTTGAAATTCTATTATCTCAAGGAGGCCTTCTTCAAGTCACTTTTACAAAGATTTGAGATCATGTTGGTAAACTTGAGGCAACTCTATAAGGCCGTGGACACCAAAGCGAAGCCAAGTGGCGCACCCTAATCTACTAGTCGCGATATTGCCATGGGCATTTAATTAAACACTTCAGTACAAAAACCTAAGAATCTTTAATAAACTAAACTCAACTTTATGAAAGTGTACATACGGTGGAGATACCTAAATGGACAAGTAAAATAGGAAAGCTTTTCTTATCAAGATCGAAAACTACAAGATATATAATTCCGTGGTTAGACATAACAAAAAAACAATTAACGTTAATCGTTATTTAAGTAAGTGTGAAAGGATCGATTCTTCCTCGTTTCCCATCATCCCTTCTTCTTCGTCTCCTTGTTTCTTTTTCTGGTTGCCTCTGGAGCCCTTCTTCTTCGCTCCGTGGATTCTTCTCCTACTGGATTGAATCCAATCTATTTATTAATAAATATATATAAACAAACATTTTATTTATATCTATATACATATAAATATTTCCTTCCATTGGGAGCGCCTTGTTTCGTTCAGGAAGGCTGAGGAGAGCTCTTCCTCTGTAGCGCTGCGCTTTCTGAATCGAAGGCTGCCTGCGGGTGGTTTTGTTGTGGAAGGAGGGGTTCGTCTATTTGGTTCGAAGTCGGTGAAGAAGAAGAGAGTTATGCAGGCAGATCAGCCAATCAATTTAAGGCCAGGAGGAGGAGTTAAAGGGCGTTCCTTCGGGCCTCGTCTTGACTCCGCAGTTGTTGGTACCGGCACCGCTTCTGCCGCTACCGCTGCTTCTCTTTCTGCAGATGGATCTCAGGGTTTCCGCCCGCATGGAGGACGTACCACTTTCGGCTCCTCTGCTAAGGTAAGCAAAACAATCCTTTTCTTTGGATTTTTTCGGATCTGGGTTTTTCTTTCCTAGGTTTTTTCTAGCTACCCATTCACCGTCCACAATAAAATAAAAGTATTGTTTGCCATTTTGCTTTCTGTACCACATCTATACGAATAGAGGGTTTTGAACGATCATGATGTTTGTGCTTTTTCGCCTTGCCGTCCTCTTGTGGTTATATCGATGGATCATGCTCTTCTTGCCCTTTCTACAAAGTTGTTTTTTTCCCCTCTTATTTGCCATTTAGACAGTCAAAACCTTATTTTGATTTTTTGGGGTTTTGGATATGCCTGCATCTTATCAAATAGATATTCTGATCAGTTCTGTATAGGCGTTTATTTGTTAAAAAATTACCATTATTATCGTGTTATTTCCCTTCACCTCTGGTGTTGACCGATTTGTTGTGACGGATTGCTGGGATTGTTGTATTAGATCCGATGGTGTTTTGTTCCTCAACATGGCTTGTTGGCAGTATATAAGCTAATTCATTTTGAATCAAATGCAAAAACCTCCTTATTTTGAAAGACATATCTACTTACTGCATTTTCCTGAATG
The DNA here is from genome assembly GCA_009831015.1 of Picea engelmannii. NCBI lineage: Eukaryota > Viridiplantae > Streptophyta > Pinopsida > Pinales > Pinaceae > Picea > Picea engelmannii. The sequence continues at coordinate 111,835 of ML787953.1, read as the reverse complement.
CGCTACCTTCTTTCTCCAAACTGTTTCAGTATACTGTCTTGTATAGTGTTTGCAGGCAGTGTGGTATATTGTTGTACAGCATATTGAGTCAAACGGTTACGTAAATACTTATATACAGCAGTATTCAGCAGAAATATAATGAAAGTAATGATGAGGCACATCGTGGGCTTGAATCAGGGTTGGATTGTGTATTCAATATGTCAGAGAAGGAAGTTCACTGTACCCTAAGATCCACTAAACTCAGGTTATCTGTGCAATATAATTTGATCATACTGTGTTTTTATTTGATATAGCACGTGATTTGTATCGTATAGATATTTTTTTGTTTCCTCATTTTTCCATTCCTTACAAAGGTACAAGTGTTTGATTTCTATTATGTTTCCTATCACAGTGTTTTGTATTTGATGTTTTATTTAAAAAAACTCACGTTTTGGGAACAGTTGTTGTCGAGCATAGGAAGTTGTCAACGCCCTTTGTTCTGACCATAAAACGGTGACTTCTTGTGGTTGCCTAGGAGTCTTATTTTGAACTTCAATTTTGCTTGTTTGGACAAGGATGTTTTCCTATGATATATATCTATTGTCAAAATTCTGATGCATTGGACATGTTTTGGTTTTTATTGTGAACATTTGTTAAGTTAATAGTGTTGTGTTTTCTGTCTATGGAACTTAGATATTAAACTCAGATTCTCTTGTGAGGTCTTTCAATTGTTATTTTCCAATTTACGTTTACATTTCCTTGGTTGTTTATTTTTCATTTTGCTGTTGTTGCACACGAAGGAAGATTTTAAATAATAACGTTCCTTTCCTTTTCACTTTTGCAGTCGTTCTAAGAGATTTAATTTTTTTCTTTTTTCTTTTCCTCCTGCCTGTTTTTCATTTTGTTTTTGTATATAGTGGATAGCGGTAAAATATTTGCAAATCACTACTAAGTGATGCCTTTTGACATTCGTAATGTTGAGAAGAGATTAAATAAATGGATAGATTAATAATAATATGCATTTTATTTATAATTCTTGTTGTCATTGTCACAGTCCAAAACAGACTTTACCTTTCATTGTATAAAGGAAGCACAGAAGGAATGAAGAATCTTGGAATTTTGTTCTTTGTTCAAACTGGCATTTTTAGTTGTATCTCTTTTCCTTACTCAAGCTTGCATTTAAGTCTATTCCTGTATGTTACAGACAGTGGATTCGAGGTTTGAGAATCATGAACGCGTTCGATATACACGGGAGCAGTTGCTGCAACTTCAAGAGGTATGATTCATTACTTGCATTATTAAAAATTCTCAATATCAAGTTTTAAGTTTGGACTTATGTATCACACCCTGATTCATTAGATATACACAGCAGTATGTACTATTAGTAGAAGTTCTTGGTCTTATGCTTCCTGTTTTTATTTATTTATTCGGACAACTTATTGTAATATGTAGTGACTTTATTGGATTTTTCTTTTCAATTCGATGGATTGTTGAGACACATGTATGGTATCAAAATCAGATGATTTTGGTTTTGAAAGCTTGATGGCAAGTGTATTTTCATGGAAGAACACCTTTGCCGACGTATTTTTATTCTCTTAATATTTTTTTTTCACTGGTAACATTGTAATATTTTGAGATATGATTATGATTACAAAGATCAACTGAACATTGACATGTTAACGCACTTTTCATACTGTGGTGTTGAATATGCAGGCATCCATGAACATACCTGATGAGATTCATAAGGCTAGACAGGAGATAGAATCGGAGCTTGTCATTGATGAGTCAAGCTGGGGTCGTGGTGATGTCAATGTATGTGATGATTTTATTATTTGGAACTCCTTGTGGCTCTGGTTTATATTAAATGAATGTACATATTGTTTTAGGTGTTTTGTGTCATTTTATATTTTTATTAACAAACTAAAGGTTAAGATAAAGAAGATTTTGTCTTGTTGTCTGTTATACTTGTGATTGATATCTAAATTTAAGTGTGTACCTGATAGTTTGTGGGATTTGTTTTCCTTCCCATGTCTATACTTTTTTAAGGAATTAGTTAAGATTACTCTAATTCGTTGTTACATAATACATTCTTATGTCATATTATAACTCTCTAATGCCCCTCATTAAATTTTTATTTTTGTCATTACATGTTACATTTGTGCAGATACAGGCGCAATCTCATATTCGATATGCAGAACCAGATACTCGTGATTGGCGAGGTCGGTCACCACTACCTGCCCCTGCTCCTGAGGAAAGGTCCTGGGAAACACTTCGTGAAAGCAGAGAATATGGTGCTCCGATGTCAAAACAACAGGAGTCTGGTTATCAGTTTGCTCGCCAGGAGCAATTGAACTCACAGTTTTCAAAAGTTCATGTTTCATCAGCCTCAGGGGTACTTATTTTTGACTCACTTTGAAGGACAATGATTGTGACTGAGCTTGATCTTTATTCTGTTACTTTGTTCTTTTTTTCTTTGCACTTCCTCCTGAATGAGTTAATTCTTTTGTTATTGCTTAAGATAGTCATAAGTATCACAGCTGTCTTGATATGTGACTGTTATTTCATGGAATGGAATTTATCAAAGTCACATGACTGGAACTTGGCAACAACTTGTAAAAGCCAAAATGTACAGTCGACTCATCAACTTAGTAAACTCAGCAAAAAGCTCAAGAATAACTAGGGATATTTAGAGAGACATTAAAAGTATACAGCTAAACTCACAAATGATTTTTCAATGTCCTGGACGGCTTGAATTAAAAGTCTATACCCAAGATGGGGTTTTAGTAACCTTGAAAGTTAATTCTGAATAGAACCAAAGGTTACCTTGTCGTTCTTTGCTTGCTCATTAAGCTTTTTCCCCAATTTTATAATCTCCAAGTTGGGTTGAGGACTTGGATGGGCATGTGGAGAAAAATAGCATCAGTAGTATTTGAAGGGGATGTGAGTTTGGAGAGTGTGAATCTCTTTCATTAGCAATAAGGCCTGTGGTGTTTTGAACAACACAAGGTCCCAATCCTCTCTTTGTCTCTTAGTTTTAGTTTCACTATGAAATCATTCTCTTTTTGTCTCTTAGTTTCACTATAAAATCTTGATTGGATTGGCACTGATTGCATCTAGAGTAGCAAGGTGTGTCCACAGCCCAGGCAGATGCGTCTTGTCTGTAATGCTAATAAACTAAGCAAGGTGTCTACCGCCCAGGTAGACGCGTCATGTCTGTAATGCAAATAAACTAAATTGAAAAATATCTCATGTCCATAGAAATTAAAAATAAAAGAAAACATAAATGATTTTGTGCTTTTTAACTCCATAAGATCCATATTAAAACCAACGTTGATCCATCTTAACTCTGATCTTTTAAGCACCAATAAGTTTGTGCTTCTACTTCTTTTTGATGCTGCTCAATGCTTAATAGATCCAGGGTTAAGATGAAGCTATGCTGGTGGGTAACATCCATAGGTACTTTGAACATGAAAGAACATCATAACCAGTGATATTGGCAAGGTGGTGTTTCAAATTGTCCATTTTTCCACTCTTACTAAAATAACATCGTATGTTTCCCCATATAAAGCTCCTTGCAAAAATGTACTTCATCATTTTGAAATGTTTTTTTGCATTATTATGCAATTACCAGAAAATGTGGTCATTGGTGTATGAAAATTTCCGTAATAAAATCAACCCAGACCTACTTATTGAGTTCATTGTTTGGACATTAATAAAAATATCAATATTAAATAAATTGTAGTAAAAGGACCTGATTGTGGTTTTCTGGAAAAAACAGTAAAAAATTAGGTGAAAATCCATCAAATACCTTCAATATGCTGTGCCCTAGCTACCTGATGCCGAATTGGTTATCTACTGTCTGCTCCTTTGCAGAACATTTTTCCCAGTGAACTATTTGTATGTGAATGTAGTCTGTGTACTCCTTAGTGAAATTCTAATCTCCACATGATTGTATATGGTTGAACAAACAATAGTTTTTTTTAAAACCCAAACAGAAATTTTATTATCTATTCAAAAAGCTGCAGCCAAGGCTAGCAGGAGGTTACATAGGGCTGGTTCCAGGATCTTCAGCATACATAAACAGTTGTATGAGGTTACAAAAAGAAGCTTACAACAGACTAAGAAATATATGTCTGTCCCAAGTTGGTTACAAGTGGCCTGCTTCACAAAAACACTTGTCAACCCAATAACACAGAAATTCATAAAATTTAATGATGAATATGAATACTATTGAGGGGAGTTCTGTTTCTTAATTTCCATTGGGTCCTTCAACTGGTGGATTGTCTCCTCTTTGAACTCAACATGGACCGAATTCCCTGAAGCCATGTTGTTTGAAGCCATAGATAGAGTATCCTTTCGGAGATTAAGAGCCAGATCAAGGAGCATATTACATTCTGCCTCGAGGATATCAATCAATCCTTTTATTCTGCTGAACTAACAAACTCATGATGTTTGCTTGTTGAGTGATGCATAGATGCTCATTCTCATTGATTTTAGAAGACACCCAGAGCAACAAGCTTCTATTGGACTGGATGAAGTACCCATGTCTTCTCAATAATCTTCGAAATTCCTGTACATCACTGTTCTCCATGCTATCCAATCCTGCACAGTGAAGCTGATGTAGGAAGTCTGAACCAGTGATGGTACCTCCATCGAGAGGAGCACAGAAAGTGTCACCAAACTTTCTGTATACCTAGGATTCAGAACCCAGAATATCAACAGAGAGTTTGTTGATAACCAGATGAGTTTATACCTAGGATTCACAAACAACGCATTCAATAACCACAAGCAGGGAGTTTGTTCGCATGCTGCAAAGATTATAGCTTGTCCTTGGCTTGCCTGTCCTCGTGCCACTATGATCAGGTGTGGAGATTTGGTTCATGCGATAATTAATGAGGCTGATTTGCCAATTCAAATTTGATACTTGGGGGATAGGTATAAAGTTTAAACTCATACCCCCCATTTTTAATCTGAATACCTAGACTTTCCTCTGTGGTTTGTTTAGCCCACTGGTCTATTTCTTCATTAAGGTTATCTTTTGATACGATAATAGGAGATTTTGGAAAAGGCTCTGGCTTCCTGCTTTGTTCAAGCGATCATGAGTTTAATTTGCTTCTCTCTGGAAGGGATTTGCCAAGCATTGCTTTGAGTCTCCAAAATCAGAAAGGACTCATTTGTTTCTTTGGTCAGGATAAGACCAGGCAGAAGAGCATATGCCTCTGCCAGGTTATTGGAAGCTTGGCCAAGTCCCCAAGTGAAAGATAAGACTGTTGTTTCTTTGGGATCATGGAGACTCCGCCCCACTCCTGCTGCCCCTAACAAACCATAGTTACCGAATACAGGTATATCTGTTTGAAATCTGAATATACAGCTGTATGGATACAGCTGTATTTGGCTCTATATATGAAAAATATGTTCAAGGTATGTCAATGGTATTTTGGCTGTATCTCAGCTGTATTTCATATGTAATCGGCTGTGTGTTAATGGTATTCAGTCATATTTTGGCTGTATGTTGACCGTAGTTGGCCTTATTTTCGATTTATGCTCCTGTATTTTGGCCATATATGTTTTTTTCAAATATCTATTTTGTCTCACATCATATCTGTATATGCTGTACACATATATGGAAAGTATGGAAAAGACATGAACTAAATACTCCTTTCAAACTCTTTAATATCTGCCAACCCTCTTACACTGAAAACTAATAGAAAGAACAGATTTAGCCGTTGAAAATTAATAGAACAAATAAACAGATGATTCAAAAAGTGTTTTTCCTTTGTTGCATAAGTGTCTGCAATGTGAGGGAATGCGTGAATGCTAGATCCTATGTCCAGAACAGCTGGAAGTTCCCCTCGAATTTCCAGGGAACATCAAACAAATTTATTAAAACATATGAAAATTCATATAAAAACCCAAAGATAAATAAAACTACCCAGGAAGTTAAGAAATTAAGTTACACATGATATGTATGGATACCATTCATGATTTATACATAATAAAATAGAAAACTAAAATCTGAAATGCCACTTTATTTATTTAATTATTTAATTCTGGCTTTATTGTGTAAAAGATTTCATATTTTTAATTTTCATTATTTATTAATTTTTAATGTGTGTTTTAAAATTTTATCTCTCATTCCAAGTAGGCCGTTTTGGGCCCACCCTTGGCTGACCAAAGTGCAGAAACAGGTTTGTTTCAGGTTTTGGTACATTGTCAAAGGCTTTAGCTGCAAGTATCTTCCTGATTGCTCTGGGTACCGTTTGACCAGAGAATTATAAGACTGGCCAGAGAACCAGGGGTGACGTCAGGTTGTGGTACGAAATCCGTAAGCGGGATAGAGTCATTGTTACCCAACAAAGAAAGGTATATTACTGGTTGTTATCCGACCAAAGGAAAGTATCTATAGTAAGTAGTTCTTGGAAGAGTAAAAGGTCATACACATTATTCCTGGGAATGCCAGTCATTATCCTGGAAATCCCAATACGAACGCAAGCCGAGGGAAGAATCTTTTGTTTAGACAGTTGTTCTTCATTACCCTTACTCAACTACTCGACAAGTCCATCACGAAGAATGCCAGTTCCATATGATACAAGCTAATCTATACTTAAGCTATCACTGTTTCTACCTTATTTAGACGTATCCAGATACCTGCTTGCTTATATTCCCATATAGCCCACTGGGAGTCTCATTCTTTCCGGTTACCCAGCAAATAAGCTTTGTTCTGGCATTATAGGGTGTTCCTGGGAAGTTAGTTTGAGGGAGCCAGGGATTTGGCGGTAACAATCATAAAGGGTACTGAGACATAGGGCGTCGGTACAATGAAAGTAGTAGTGAAGACGACCATCAAAGTCTCTGTGAAGATTACAGTTCCAGCTACCATGGAGTTGAGCGTTCAAGTGGCCATTTCTGCTTGTTTCATCTTCCATTCTTCTGTCCAGAGATCAAGTGCCAATCATTGCCAGGTTTCATTACCAGGAGTCATAATCTTTTCTAGTCAGAGCTGGGCTTGGCTCTGCTTGGCAGTTTCAGGTCCTATGAGTGCATGATAAATACCCCCAAAACCTAAAACCGCAGAAGAAATTAAGTGAGGTACCCCAGATACAAAATATGGAAAAGTGTCCACGATTTCCCCACCAGGACCGACTCCCCATCCTAGAGTAGCTAGATGGGGAAGTAGAATCAATCCTTGTTCATACACAGGCTTTTCTGGTACGAAATGAGCCACTTCGAATAACTTCATTGCTCCGGTCCAAAATATTATGCCAGGGCCTGTGCTAGGGCTAGCCAGGTGGGCAGGAACCTATCGCTCCTTGTAAAACATTACAGCAAGGGTCTATTAATGCTTGCATCTCTCTGTGGCTCCATTTTGTAAAGGGTTTCACGTGTTTTTTGATTTGGTGTTTTAAATTTTTTCTGTCATGCCAATTTGGGTTCTTGTCCCACACTTGGTTGACTAAGCTCAGAATCAATTTTGTTCCATGGCTGTTTCAGCACTTGTATGGGAACCAGTAGGCCATGGAATGTTGGGGCATTCCATGACCTGTTGAGGAATGTCTGGACCCTCAACAGGTTGGAAACATCTTGGCATTCTGCTGCACCTTGGCAGGCTGGGAATGCCCCGATGTTCCAGTCCCTGTCAAGGTGCTCCCTTACAGACTGGGAATGTCCTAAACCATGTCCGGGACTAGCTGGCAGTGTTCCTAGTTCCAGTTCCACTCGAATAGGGATGTTTTGTACCTGTTCCCAAGCTCTCTGAAATGTGGTGAAATATCCCTGATCCCGTTGATCAGGATATTTACTACTGATCTAGGGTTCTGTCTCGTAGATCTGATACACTGGGGGTTTCTGAATGCGTTTTATCTGCAGATCTGATACTCTGGGGGTTTCTGGATGCGTTTTATATGTGTGTGTCTGAGATGTTTATGGTTATTGCATGTGCATGTTGTATATTTATGGTTTAAACAACATATAGAGGATGCATGCAGAAGTAAAGAACATCAACTGCCAGTAATATGTATTATGCGACTCAAGCATGGAAATACAATCACATACTGGAAATATAGAGTATAGTCGTCAGTTAGATCTCAAGGATCGTCACTGGAATACAAGCAAATAGCATAAAAATACCCGTGATCAGAAGATGAAGGCAGATCTGATGCATGCACGGATAGATCGGCAAAATAGGCGATTCCGGAGAAGTACGATAACCGCTACAAACTGGAAAACTCGTTCGGAAGGATAGATCCGACGGAATGAGCTGGAAACAGCTCCAATAGAAGTGCCCTGGCCTCTAGACTGAAATGGATGAGTGCCGGATGTCAGATTTGGTCTCTGAGGCACTGGATCTCGACCCCTGGGGGGTTTGCGCACCTCCTGGGACACTGGATGCGCCCCAAATGATTCCACCAACAGAATCAACTGCTATAGGACTCAAAACGATCGTCTCGCCAAATGCGGAACTGGGTCGGAAGGGTTTCCCCGGTTCTACCCTGATGCTCTGTCTGCAACCTCAGATGTCCTGCTGGGAGAGCTGCGCCCTAAATGGATGTATGATGTGCCCTGCAAGATTCCACCGTCAGAATCTGATGGAAAGTGGCTCAATCTAAGCGCCCTGGCTGGATCTCAACTGGCTCGGAAGGAAACTGCAATCTGAGCTCGGACCCTGTGCAGCTCCACAAACCCTCAATCTGACTTGTGCCCTCACTGGCTGAGCTGCGCACACTGCACTGGATACTTCTGGATAGCACGGTGAAATACTTGGATGGTATCTCTGATGGGCTAGGGTGTCTTTCGACACCGAAACCGATCATGGGGGTGGTTTCCTCCAGAAATCCACAAAACAGTAAAGTCGACTCTCTTCCTCCTCTGGGAACTCTCAACATCAAATCATAACAATGCATAATGAAGAATTAGGTCAAATTCCTCCCTTTATACCATTCCCAATCTAATTCACCATTGACCTCACTTAAGTTAGGCGCTTTTCCTCCTAAGGTGAATAATTAATTAATTAAGTCCCCCTTTAGCACCTTTTCATTCTAATTCTTCGTTGACTTAGGCTTAAGTGACTTTTCCTAAGTTTTTTGGCTTAATTCATTGTTTAGCCATCAATTCACCCTTATTTCTCCATCTTGTTCCCTGTTTGTGCTTGACTATAGTTTACGGGAACATATAGACTACTAAGTTACTCCCTGCTGGCTTATTCTTGGGAACGGGACATCACATGCGGGAACCCATGTTATGATGAGTTCCCATGCTTCACTGTGTTTTTGTGTTGGCCCAGAATGTTTGAAATATTTTCTCAATACCCTCAAGTCAGGTTAAGATTTGCTGAGTCTTGACTTGACTGGTGAGTTGATTTGAGTTTGTCAGCTTGGCTTTGGTGAAACTGTCTGAGTTTTGGCAAGTTCTATAGCAGTGGAAGTAATTTAGTTTCCAAAGCAAGGCAATTCCAGTAATGGCACTTTGATTTTGGATTTCAAAATCAACGGGGTGTAGTAATTGTTTTTTCATTTATGACTGTCTAGGATGGAGTTTCTCTGATTTATTTCATTTATTCTTTCTCTTCAATTTGCAATAGCTTTTTGCACCAAGGATAGGATTTTGCATTGACACATGCCTCTCTTGTAGATTTACCCTTTAAAAATTAAATACTTTGGTATATGCAAATTACTTGGGATAATCACGTGTCAAAGAAAAAAATTAGCAGCTGGATGCAATTTTTAGTGAGCACATTACAACATTCATTTCAAAAAATTGTTTAATAGTTTTTCGCAGTTGGGACAGACTTTGACATCGGCATTTCTGTATAATAAGCTTGTGAACTTTTAGTTTTGATCGTAGGAAATTTAGATCCATTTTCAGGTTTTCAAATGCATATTTATTTTTCTAATTTTCCTATCAAAATACTATTGATACAGGCTGGACCAGCTGCTTCTCTAGTGAAGGCTGCTGTTCCTTGGTCGGCCAGGAAGGGAACCTTGTCAGAAAAGGATAAAGTTTTAAAAACTGTGAAGGGGTAAACACTTAATTTGTCATATTTCTGTAAATCCTGATTACAGTACAGGGTTGAAGGATTACTTAACATTATCCTAATAAGTATTTTGATGTGCAGGATACTTAACAAATTAACCCCGGAAAAGTTTGATGTTCTCAAAGATCAACTAATAAATTCGGGGATCAACTCAGCAGACATTCTTCAGGTACTGTTCACGTTTCATCTTGGTAGTGCAATGTTTTTCAAACATTTGTTGTTTATCTCATCAGGTAGACATCACTGATCATACATTAGGTGACATTATAAGGTAGATTTTACCTGACTGTGCATGTGATTTGCTGGCAGGGGGTAATGACGCTTATTTTTGACAAGGCGGTATTGGAACCGACGTTTTGCCCCATGTATGCTGAGTTGTGCCAAGATCTAAGCACAGCACTCCCTCAATTTCCAGCTGAAGAACCAGACGGAAAACCAATAGCATTCCGGAGGATTCTTCTTAACACTTGCCAAGAAGCATTTGAAGGTGCAGACAATCTGCGAGCAGAAATCAAACAAATGACGGCCCCAGATCAAGAATCTGCACGCCGTGACAAGGAGAAGATGGTAAAGCTTCGCACTCTGGGAAATATAAGGCTCATTGGGGAGCTGTTCAAGCAGAAAATGGTACCTGAAAAAATTGTTCATCATTGTATTCAGGTTTGTTGCACAACGATCTCTGTTTGCATCACATATAATTTTATCAACAGGTTTATTTGTTTGCATCTAATTGTGCTTTTTTGAGTAAAGTTTAATTGTTGTTCTCTGCAGAATGCATTTTAATACTTTGAATGAAGTTTCAGAAGTATTATTAATCTTTAATTCTTATCCCTGATATATAAACTTTGCACAACTCAAAAGTCTAACATGTCTACACACTAACTGGCCAAATAACGCTAAATAATGTCTGATACTTGTATTATCCATCAAACAGCATTTGTTAGGCCAGGATTTGAAGTCCTCTCCAGCTGAAGAAAATGTGGAGGCTCTTTGTCAACTTTTCAACACAGTTGGAAAACAGCTTGAAGAAAACCCCAAGTCCCGTCCTATCATAGATTCTTATTTTGCCTCAATGAAGCAGCTAACTAATACTCAAAGCCTGGCATCTCGAATGAGATTCATGGTTCGTGATGTTCTTGATTTGCGTGCTAATAAATGGATTCCTAGACGTGAAGAGGTTGGTTTCTATCTATTTTCCTATATGATTATTGGCAATGAAGATTATGTTCTGGAATTGAAAAACCTTTAAGCATTATGGTTTCTGTTCCCTTCTCTTTTTCCACTCACAGGATATCCCTTTCTTATTGATTTTTGACGTGCTACTGTTTTGTTGAATTTTAGATAAAAGCTAAAACTATAAATGAGATCCATTCAGAAGCTGAACAGAAGCTGGGTTTAAGGCCTGGATCAACAAACATGCGCAATGGTCGTGGTGCATCTAATGCTATGGGTATGGGTGCATCTAATGCTATGGGTATGGGTGCTGGAAACAGTTTTGGTATTGGAAGGCTTGGAGGTTTGATGCCTGGCATGCCTGGAATGCCTATAATTCGGAAGATGCCTGGGATGCCTTCAATTGACAGTGATGGTTTGGAGGGCGTACCTGGTCGAATAGTAAACAAAAATGAAAGTCTAGTGCCGTCTCCTGCTCTACTTCCAAGTCAAGGTCGTTCCCAAGCACCTGTTTTAAAGTCTTCAGTTGGTAATGCAAAGCTTTTGCCCCATGGCCCTGGTGGTTTTTATTCTGGTAAATCAAGTGCGTTACTGCAGAATTCAACAGCTAGGCCATTGACAGCCTTGGGGCCGACTGTAGGGGCAGCTGAGCCTCTTATTCATGGTCCATCTGGAGGATCTAAATCTTCTTTAGGTATTCCTAAAGTCCAAGAATTGGAAAAAGATAGGTTCTCAGTTCCCATGCCTGTTACAGAAAAACCTTTAGCCTCAGGAAAACCTACTGACTTAGATAAGAAGTCAAAATCTTTGTTGGAGGAGTATTTTAGTGTTCGGGACTGTGAAGAAGCAAAGCTGTGTGTTCAGGAGTTGAAATGGCCGGAGTACTATCCTGAATTTGTCCGGCAAGCAATCATGTTAGCTATGGATAGCAGTGATCGTCATGTTGAACTTGTTGGGCAGCTTCTAGAGTTTTTGTATTCTGAAAAGACACTGCCTGATAAAGACATAGAAGCTGGACTAATGCTCATCACTGATGGATTTGATGATACAGCAATTGATATACCATTGGCACCAAGATTTCTTGGTGAGCTAGTTGGAAGACTCTGTTTAGCAGGAGCAACGGACTTCAGAGTCCTAAAGGATATCATGGTAAAGATGGAAGACAAGCCAAGGCAAAGGGCAATCTTCGACTCAGCTCTTCGTATTATTAAATCAAGCCCATCTGCAGGAGCATTGGGTGCTCAAAGTGATGACCTGATCGAATGTGAGAAGCTTATCTCTTGAAAGAGCCCCTCTAGGTATCCTTTTAATTGGTTCAGGTTTCCAATGGAGATGTGTTGTAACTAGATAGACTTGTGTTGCTATTCCTTGTGCGTTCGGTTATATATTTTACTGCGAGTCACTATCAATCAAAATRGAAAGAAGGTAAAGAGGAGGATGTGAGTGCAGAATACTTTTGAGAAGTTTAGACTCTTTTAATGAACATGTTATTATGAGCTGTATATTTTTCGAGGTCAYGAGGTGTTTCCTAATTAGAAGCATGTTAATTGTTTATTAGATCCTTTTTAAGTTTGGAAACAGCAAACATGTTATTATGAAATGTATATTTTTTGGGCTTGTTTAGGCTGATTTTTCAATTATTCAATCAGAGCTCCTTTTTGGGTGTTCTGGTTTAAAATGGGAGTTTGAACAATGTGATTATTCGACACAACTATATTTTATAGACAACATTGATGGATATTTGCAGTTGAAAATTATTTCTGATGAAATAATCGTAATATTTGATTGACATTGTTTATGAATATCTGTGTGTTTGGAAATTTCTATAAGCCTCTGTCATGTGGTTGCTATTTCTGGTTATGCACATATTTAAGAAAGAGGTATTCTAGAATGATGTTTGTAGACATCTCGATCACTATTATACTTATTTAGTTTACATCATTGTCCGTTTGTCAACGTCTTGATGCTGTCAATGCTCATTAACTTCCTTTTTCAGCTGCAGATTTTGTACCAAGTTCATTCATTAATACTTTTAGAATATTCAACATCAAAATTAATGTTCATCTGAGACTTCCATGTGTGGAATATGTATAAAGAGCGTTTCCAGATGGCTTTGCTGTTGAATATTTTTATGTATATATAATGTTAATACGAATGCTTAAGTTTGAGTGATTGAATGACTGTTGATCATATAGAACCATGGACCAAACATTTTCATATTTATTTTTGTCATTTCTCTGACTCGGTGTCTACTTTTCATTTGGTGGTTTACTTGTATTTTAATGTTCTCTAATTGGTCCATTATTATACATTATATTATCAATCACTCTTCCTATTCCTCCGCATCATTATGAGCAAGAAAGAATGTCCTTATGTATCCGTATGATTTTAGGTCTTCTTAGTAGTTAGATCTTTTCTGGCTTGGTTATAACATCAAGTATATTAGATGTTTTTCTCTATGTATCCGTATGTTTTAGGTCTTCTCAGTAGTTAGTTAGATCCTTTCTGGCTTGGTAAAAATATCAAGTATATCATACTGGGGCATGTGTATAATTTTTTGGACGTTTAGTACAATTTTCAGACGATTGAAGAACTTTGCAACTTCATAACACAGACACTGGTATTCTGGTGTTATATTCTCTTGAGAAGCTTATTAAACTGGCCCCTTTTCTTGATATTCTATACAATTTTAAATTTTTTACTGGATTGAGAATAACTTTGATTTTTTATGAAATACTGTAGTGGTTTTAACGTTGATTTTTAGGTATAAAATTTAACTTGGCAGAAAACTAGTGAGACGTAGATCTCTATATACGAAGTAGGCCACCATCAGTAGAGGAAGACCTCTATATACAATAATAGAGAGCATTGGAGAGAATTGCTTTTTGGAAGGACAGTTTGAGTTCACAAACACAACAATGGAAGAAAATGCTATGGCAGATGCATGTATTGAAGAAGGGGACCTTTTAGCTCCAGTTAATATACCTGAGCCACAAGACTCTAGAGTAACAATGATGATCTACAGTTTGCTAAGAGGATGGCAATGTATGCGATGACATAAATTTACATCTTTCTAGTAGCGGGGTCTATGATGAACAGTGACATGGCTTGTGGTCTCGTGTAGTGAAATCCGGTCTATGATGAACTGTGACATGGCTTGTAGTCTTGTGCAGTGGAATCCATAGATGGAATAATTGGACAGAAGAAGCAATGAATAGAGCAGGGTGTGTTTCCATAACCCCTGCAGATTTGTTGGTGGAGAATGTTATTACAGGAAGCAGTCTCAATTTGGTTAGCAAGTTAAAACTATCGATGTGGAAAGGGAACATTCTACTGTTTTGGTACCCTTTGACTGTCTAGCTGTGTTATAGGTTCTAATGTTAGACGATGCCATCTTTGGTGATACTAAAGAAGAGTAAGGCAAATCCTGATGTATTGACAGAGAATCTGTGAAGTCTCTTGCTTTTTTCTTATGTATGTCCCACCCAATCACCAGTCTCATACGAGTCATTAATATGAAAGAGTCTAAATGCATTGTTTAAAATTTAAAAGTTGGATCCAGATCATGAATATACTGCAATTTGCCTATAAATTGAAAGCCAAAAATATCGTTTATCCTCCCAAAACTGCCCATAAAAATGATTGATCCATATGCAAAAATCCCCCATTGCATGGTAATCCATGCAAATGCAGAGGCCTGGTGCAAAAGATCAGACCTCGACATAGGATAAGTGTATAACATGGAATCCCTTGTCTAGGATAATATGGAGAATATACAACATGATATGGAGTCAAAATTATAAAAGGCCTAATTACGTATTGTATAACCATTTCGTGGAAGTAGAGCATTGCATGGAAACTAGGGGAGAAAGTGAAGGCCACCATAAAAGAGCAAGATATTGCAAGGGCTATTCAAGAAGCCCATAGGGTTAAAGTTCATATTATCTCAACCAATCAAGGGTAAAAAACTAAGGGCAATGGCACGAGTCTATAAGGTAAGCAACCTAAATTCTGTCATAAGAGAGGTACCCAATTTATAGAAGTTTGGCCAGCAACTCGGTGATTCACTGAACTATGAACTATACAGCGACGGGAAAATAATAGAGCTAAGATGCCTTATTTTTGAACGAGTATGGGCTTCCTAGAAAAAGTGTGATGAATAATATCATAGGTAATAAAAAATGGAACCATGGCAAGCTGAATATCCAATGGTTGCTTCATACATCTGCACAGGTAGCTTATGCCCAGGTGCTGTGGTGGTTATTACAGTCAACTACTTGATAAATCCCATTAACAAGGATACATGACAGATCTGCATAGGTCGCTTATGCCTAGATTTTGTGGTGGTTATTACAAGCAAATAACTTGATGTATCCCATTAACATGGATATATCAAACCTCTGCATGCAACCCCATGGTTGCACATATCATACAAAAGAATAGACACCCGCAGGATGCAAGTGCCCTGACTCATATCTCATTGTGAAGAAAAAGTAATATCTGTAACATCAACAGAAAAATGCACCTCAGATTAACAGATCAATTTCAGCCAGAACCAAATTACAAAAACTATTGGACGCATTATCGCTGACTGCATTCCCACTAATTTTCAATGATGGAAATATAGGCCTAAAAATAATATTCAGCAAATGACATCTTCATTTCTGTGTTTGCAATTTGATTGTTGTATTTTTAAGTTTTTAAATTGTGAATTGGAGAGACTCGGGGATCAAAACTCCACACTCTATTAGGGACCTGCATTCTCTTCAGAATCAAACTACAGAAACTATCCATCAGTTGGGTGCATTACCATTGATTGCATAAATTTCCCTACTATTATTCAAAGATGGAAATATATAACTACAAACTATATTTAACACATCAGAACTTATTAGACTCTTATGATCTCTCTGTGACTTGGTAGGTCTGGACTGGTCAATATGCGTAGAGTGATGAACAGTCCCAGTGCCCTGGGACATGCTCTCAATTGTCTTCCCTTGCAGGAGAGAGAATGGTTGAAGCCCATTAGTGAATCTCTGCATGCCCCGAGTAGTGGGCAGGCCCTAATTTTTTTTTCCAAGAAAATTTGTGCCTTTACAAAGTCTCCTGTTCATATAGAACACTGCAAAAATAAAATAAGAGACCTTCAAAGATCCTATTACTGCTGTCATGCATCGATCCTTGCCATTTTAGGCAATTCATAGCATAAAAACAGAAAGAGCTCTACGAAAATAACCAAAAATAAACACAGATGATCCTTTCATTATTCATGGTCTTGGCTTTGATTCTCAGAAACAGTGGATTAGTCGAATAATTAATGCTCCATGGCCTAAGCATGCCTCCCTCCACTGCTTCTACAGTGCTGAAAATGCCCACTTGAAGAGAGCTTGTTTGGATAGCTCATCAATCTTAACATTGAACTCTCTATAAATGGTGGAAATAGATTATTGAAAAATAAATTTTCAACTCTTACTCCCCAATTATTGGGGAAATAATTAAATTTTCCAGTTTGTTTTTTCATTTTGCGCAATCTATGATGAGCTGAGTCCCTCAAGACCTGAAGTCGAGCTATACCTTGTTCTGAGGCAATTCTTGTCAACAACGAGAACAAACAATTCAGAAAAGCAGTGTTGAATGGAAAACTATGATTATCATTCAGGTATAAACATCCCCATTGCCACAAATTCCAGGAGACCCTTTACATGCACCATCAAAGAATCTCTATGGATCAGCTTGTCTATTTTGGGATTATCCAGAATTCTTGGGCTCTTCACTCTGCTAGGTTTCCACACCCTTCCATATGCATAACTCATTTGATGACAACCTTGAATAGGCAGAATCACCTTACCTGGCCAATCAAAGGGCCCGTGCAACAGTGCAAGGCAAAGTCTTATGCTCTTTCACAGTTTTTTTTTAAACCATCTTTCCAAACAATTATCCTAAGTTAAAATTATATTTGATAATGCTAGCCATGGGACTACTTTGGTTCTCAGAAGGAGTTCTAATTTTCCATAAAGGTTTCCGCCACCACATCTAATCATCCTCTTCACCTTCCTCGAAATTGGCGTTGCATCTTAATTGCACAGTGAACTTTTCAGATGCATTGTTTTTAGACCATATGATTTCATCATCTTCCTCCCTTAGTTGCATGACAATGTGTTTTAGGCTATATACATAGGTTCCATTCCTCCGCCTCCACACCGTGTAGATCTAGTTGGGCATCACTTTTCCAGTGTTTATTTCAAATGGAAGTAGTCTTTGGATCAGCTGCCTCTGCAAAACAGTGAATGTCATGGCTCGAAAGAGCATTTATTAGGGGCTTAGATAGCCTAAAATTCCTTGTAGCGTATCCAATGATCTTCCCCCATTCACATTCTATACCCCTTCCTCAACCGTCAAATCAACCATTTTCCTAGCAAGGGAAAAGCTTTAAGTAATGCCTTCCAAATCACTGAAGCTCTTGGAAATGACTTTGTTGAGCTTTTGAATTAGGCCACCATTGACAAACGAGCAATGTACTTTACATGCATCACGTGTTATCATAACCCTTCATAGCTCATCAATCTCCATAGAGGTTTCACTATCAATCCTGACAGAAAAAAATGATTTTCTTGAACCCCCACCCATTTGCTTCCTTTGGCTTTGCTAGCTTTTCCATTTGAGCAATGGAATACCCTTTCTTTCTCTTTTCCCAGTGCAAAAGACACTGAAACAATTCTTTCTGATTTTTTCCAACATACCTTTTGGGACATGCTAAAGAATCTCAATGTACCAAAATCACTTCCAACATTGATTTCACCAAGGTCAACCTTCTTCCACTTGATAACCATCTATAGCACAAGTTAGTAACCCTACCTACAATTTTTCCATAAACCAAATTCCACTATTTGGACCCATGGTCATAAGGTTTTAGATAGAACCCTAGGTATTTCACCCCATTGTCAAAAGGAGAGGTATTAAGGGTGGAATTTGAATAACCTATCTTTTTTGATCCATCTATAGACCAATGAATAATATTGAGTATTTGTGAGCATTCACCTCCATACTTGTATAGAATTTCTTTGTACCTCTCTGCATCCCTTATCGAGCCTAGGCCAAATTGAATAATATCATCCACAAATAGTAAATGGGAAAGAGTAAGATAATTCTGTAGTTTAATTCCTTTTATATATTCTTCCCTTTCAAGAGCATTCACGATTAATAGCCCGCATGGAAAGACGTGCGCACACTTTCTCAGTTTGGGGAAAGGTCACGAGTTCAAGCCTAGCTACGAGTCCCTCGGGCTGCTGCTTTCCACTCCCATATCATCCACTATGTGGGGAAGTATCGGGGTGGGTTCCCAGTGGGTTAACTTCCATCTGGAAAAAAAAAAGAGCATTCACCATTAATTAACCCTTCAACAACCAATAAAAACAGGAAAGGGCACATAGGATAACTTTGTTCAAGTCCCTTGGAAGTATAGAAAATCTAGATTCTCAATCGTCAATCAACAATGTGAATGACACTAAAGAAAGCAACACATAATCCGGTTTACGATTTGTAAATTCATTTCGATATGTATTGGCACTAACCTAAGGTGTAGCCAATGTACCCTATCACAAGCCTTGGTCAAATCTAGCTTCATCACCATCAATGATATATTTTTATCTTTATGGAATGGAGACCTTCTTGCACTACTCCCACCACATCATGGATCTATTTATTATGTAGGAAACCAAACATTCTTCCGAGATAAAATCAAAGAAGACTCTTTTTAGCCAATTATCTAGAATCTTTGCTATTATTTTGTACACTATATTACAAAGAAGATTGGCCTATAATCACCGAACACTTCAAAAGTATTCTTCTTAGCAACAAGAACTAAGAAGGTCGAATTTAGTCCATCCATAACATTCCCAAAGGATCTTGATTCCTTTATTACCTTCAACAACTCATCCTCTAATAAATCATAAAATACCAAATAAAGTTCCATCCTCTAATCCATCAAACCCTCGACTTTGTCTTTTTAAAAGAGTTGAGTGCTGCGTTAAATTGTTCTTTAGAGACTCCAGCTTCAAGATCTTTATTTTGTTCCTCTTCAATGAGCTTTGGAAAATAAGAGGTTAATTTAAAAATATTTGCAATGCTTTCCCTTGTAGGTTTTAAAAATATCCTTTGAAAATGCCTTCCTTCCTCAACTATTTCCTGAAATCTTTTACGTTACATTGATGTTCCTTCACTCCCATATTATGTTTATATTTTTTTTGATTCTTTCCATAATTTTGAAAGAATTTTGTATTCTTGTCCCCCTCTCCTAGCCATATTGTCAACTTTTCAACCTTCATTTTGCATCTTCCCTTTCCACCGGCCTCCTTTTTGTTCCTTCTAAATTCTTTAATTCGATTGTCTTTTCATTTGATAAAATTTGTTCCTTATATCAAATATCTTTCAAACATGATTTTTGTTTGTTCCTCAATCTCTAGAAGCTCTTTTTGAGAGTATTAACAACCTTTGATTTGACCATTATGTTATGCTCTTCTTCACTTCTTTATATTCTCTGCACATTGATACATAATAGTTTCCCGATGAGGAATCACATTTCCTCTAGTTTTGACTTACCATATTTTTGAAATCTTCATCTTCTAACTGAGTATGTTGAGTTTGGAGGGCCCGGAAGGTTTATTTTCCTCTTTTCCAATATATAAAAGTATTTGGAGGTGATAAGAGCATCCTCCCTCCTCAACCAAATAAATTATTTTGTTAGCTTCTACTAATAACTTTTTAGTGACCATAAACCCATCGAACCTTTTAGACACCCCTTCATTCCCACCTTTGAAATTCCTCCAGGTTGGGACTAGTGCATTGGGTTCCACATCACATAGACCTAATTCTTCAAACATATGAGAAAAGTATTCCGCCAAAGGGTCTTGTCTATCATTTCCCCCATTCTTCCCCTAATTTGATAGTCAAATTTAGATCTTTCCCCAAAATAACATTATCTCCTTTAACAAAGCCCCAAACACTAGAATTATCCTCAAATACCTTTCTATATCCATATGGACCATAGAGATTGATGATGGAGAAGGATATCCCCAATCCCTTTGACCATTCTTCAGTGTATACACTTGTGTTTAGAAACACCGAATGCATGAGAATGAGGGTATTTTGTCAACCTATTCATATATCTCTTGACCTTCCATTAGAAACTAAATCATAGAAGTTCCACTCTATTAAGCATGATGGCATCATAGCTTCTATGTTAACCCTCTCACACATTGTCACTTGTATTATAACATTTGGATTAAATATGGAAAATAATGTTTTGAAGGCTAGCTGTTTATGGGTGCCCCCTACCCCCTAGTGTTTAGGGATAAAACAAACATGGATTAACCATATTTGAGGCACTCTTTGCACTAAGGGCCCCCTTTATGGTCATTTGTCTTCTTCCCTTTATTTTTTTTGCCTTATTTTTAGCTATAGAGATAAATGTTTTTTTTGCCCACGATAGGCAACTGCCTATGTCTAAGGCCAACACTCCCTCTATCCCTTGCACCTCCTTTTGGAGGTTTTATTTCCTAGGTCTAAACATATGTCTGGGCAACGTCCTTCCTTCAACTTCTATTTCTAAAGTCTCTACAAGAAGAGATGAACAACTTAACTAGATTATCTCATTAAACTTGTGTCTTTTGTATCCCTTCGATTTGATTTATGTTATTAGTGATATCTACTAACTCATAAGGAGAGTGGTTACTTTTAAAAGGATTTTAGGTCACCACTGCACAACCCTAGTTTGTGTGATGATAGGAGGACCCTTGAGGCTTTCTTCTACGAAGACCGACCTCTGAAATCAAATTAAATAGGGATAGAGAAGAAATAGAAGTAATCAACTTACCTTTTTTCTTAGCCATCTTTAAGATTTTGAACATTGTTCTAGGTGCTTCCTGACATTGTTTTGTTGCCTATATTTCTTTTTCGGAAATATCATTATGAGACCTTCAAGCCTTTGACCTTAAAATTTTCTTAGACTATAGCTTCTTCCATCGGATTGATCAATCTTTGGACTTCCTGTCACCAAAAGTTTTTCATTTGAAGGTATTTTGAATTTTCTCCAGTCCCACCCTTCATTCATGGGCATTCTTACTATATATGCCCTATAGCATGACAATTATAACACCAAAATGGAATTTGGCAATAGTCCAAAGTTTGATTGACTAGGTAGATTAAGTTACCTAGCCCTTCTCGAAGATCCATTTCAAAATTATCATTTGAAGGTATTTTGATTTTTCTCCATTCCCACCCTTTCTTCGTTCATCGACATTCTTAGTAGACATGCCCTATAACATGACAATTATAACACCAAAATGGAATTTTGCAATAGTCCAAAGTTTGATTGACTAGGTGGATTAAGTTACCTAGCCCTTCTTGAAGATCTATTTCCACCAATACTTTTGCAATTTTCTTTCTACTTTATATTCATCTCCAAATCAATGACCGTACCCAAGCCATTTCCAATTGCCTTCTTCACCTCTTTATTCTAAAGTTCCATGGGAAGACTAGGTAACTTAATCCATATTGGTTGTGCAAACTTTGTTTCCTTTTGAGGATCTAAACATGATGATCACCTCTTTAGATCTAGAAAGGAGGGACCCCAAAACAATTTTCTTGCTAAGATTTCCGAGCATCATACTATGAAAGAAAATCAAAAGCTAGCCAACGTTAGGTAAGAATATGGAATTATGCGTGTACCTTGTAAATCCCAGCGAAACCCTCTCCATCCATGAACATATAGACGATTTTGACATAGATTTCCCAATGCATTGCCCAGTTAAAGGTTTTTAAGTTAGGATAGTGATTTTCTCCACCTCCATGTCTTCTCCCAAGACATGCTCAACCCTCTCTTTCTTAACCCTAACACACTTCCTTTTTCGTTTCCTTGGTTGAAACCCTATATGCTCCAACGTCACCTCCTCGCCCCGACCCTTGCTAACTCACAAATTATTGGTATATTTGGTTTGTGGGTTGTTGGATATACTCTTGGGTTATAGTGGTAGGCAGTAAGCTTGATCTCGGTCCTAGCCTAGATCAAACCTACCAATTACCGATTCCAATGGTTAAAAAAGAAAAAATGGAGATGGGACTTGGACATGGAACCTCATTCAAAATAATATCTCTTTGATCTGACCTCTCCTCCACCTTAGAACATGGAAATGGAGGTCTAAAGACTTTCTGAATTTTTTTTATGGATAGTGCATCAAGACCCTCATACACCTCAGAGTGAGCTTGACATTGTACCTTGGTACATTGCAGACAATAATTAGGTGATGCAACCTCATGCATTGGAATGTTAGGATTTTTTTTTATGGATAGTGCGTCAAGACCCTCATACACCTCAGAGTGAGCTTGACATTGTAACTTGGTACATTGCAATAATTAGGTGATGCAACCTCATGCATTGGAATGTTAGGATAAGGCCGCATACCATTATCTTTACCCTTTCCTTTCTCTACATCTTGCTCTAGACTAAGAGCCCTTGTCACCTTCCATTCCTTGACGAGTTCATCCTTAACCCTGAAAATTGATTTTAGGAGCTCCTCCTCTTCCATGGTTCTCCCCACGACTTGACTCACCTCTTGATTTGTAACTTCTCTCCAATAACACGTTTACTTATGTGAAGCATGTTATAGTAAACAAATCTTAGGTGGTGCACTCTATCACGACCGACCTCAGTAATTTTGTATGTCATTTACCACTCCATTAGCAAGTTGTCAATAAACAAAATACAAAATCGTAAATATCGTTACTAGAAACAAAGGAAATTTGCATCTCCAAACATATTTCGCTCCAAATCGCAGGCAAAAGTTAAGAGTGCATATCTGATTTGGTAACATAGACTAGAAAGATGAGACTGTGATGCTCTCTAGTATTCATGTTAAAAACATAGCATATGAAACAAAAATCTGCAAAAGATGAGTTATACAATAAAAAATACAGTGGTGTGGTAGCAAAGATAAACCGATAAGGAGACGAAAGAAAGTCATCCCTAATTTTTTTCAAAATTTATGATGCCAAAATATATGATGCCATCCTGTTGACGTTGCTCTATGTGGGCAAGAGTTGCGTTCTGTTGATGAATTTGATGTCAGTGACATTCTTCTCTCAAACGAAATGCCTCACAAAGGAAGGCGTCCTTGCAAGGAAGAGCTCTCTGTTGCTGGTTCTCTTGTAGCTTGATACCCTGAAATGGGATTTCAACTCGACACCTTTTATAAAAGAACATTACCAAGATTTGTACAAAAATTCTCCATGATAAAGGGGGTAAGTCTGATAAAAAAGTCCAAGAACAAAATAAAGAAGAAGATGATGCAATAGTCTCTTCCAAACTTGCACTTTTCTCTTAGATATTTTTCAAGATGACAAGAGAAGATTTTGATGTGTTTTAGAGCTAGTTTGTTTAACCACATATTTTCCAACTTCATTTTGATGTGGTTCGATCAAATGAATTGCTAGTCCAAGAGTAAATTTTTATAGGTTTACTCAAATTTCAAGTGTAGGCATTCTTTGGATGTAGAATTAAATTTTGCATCCAATTAGTACCCACTTTGCATACTTTTGATAGATCTAAAGTGAAATAAACTAGAAATACAAGAAACAAACATGTTTTTTTCATGCATTTCTAGTTTATCTCATTGTGGGTCTATCAAAAATATGTAGAGTGGGTACTCATTGGATGAGTGTCTACACTTGAAATTTGAGTAAACTTATATATGAGAAGAAATTTGCTCCAAAAATGGATTTTCTTAGGAAATTGTAAAATAATAAGCTATGTGTGCCACATCAAAGCGTTGTATGCCACATTACATTGTTATATAAGGTAGGCTAATCTAAAATTACAAGATGAAAGTTAAAAATAACAATGAGAAGTTTAGATTCTTGTAATTATTATTAATAATTACTATTAATAATTACATATCATGTATAGCTTGAGTGGGTCTTATGGTTAAGAACATGTGTTTCCTTGTAGGAGGTCATAGGTTCAAATCTAAAGGGGGGTAGGGTATGTACACCTCCATAGACTTTAACAGTGAAATCCATGCGTGGAGGGGTCCCTTGTCCCACATACAAGGGGGTCTCATACACCAATTCAATTTGGTGTTTGACAAAGGTGTACCTTGTCCCACAAACAAAGTGAATGTGGAAGACATATTAGAAAATATTTGCAACATGAATTAAAGATGAAATGGTTAATGCTTAATACAAATTATTACTATGAATTAATTATTATATAAAAACTATTTAATACTAACTTAATAAGTATATTACAACTTTATAACTACTAATTAATTATATAATATTAAAAATTAATAACTATATAATATAATATTACTATACAATAATACAATGAGAACAATACATTATCAATATATGATGAAAGTATACATTATTATTGATATAAAATAATAATGAAAATATAATAAATAAATGATAATTGATATCATATAACAAATAATGAAAGTGATAATGATATAAAATATTTCATATCGAATACTTCAAAGATATTGAACATATCCTGAGAGATATAACCAAGATCTTAACTAAGATGAGGTGTATATATGGTTAAATATTGTTAAATATAAACATGACAGATAATCATTCTTGACTTTTCTATATCCAACTCAACTATTATAGTTGACTCAATTCTTTGAACTTCTATTGGTTATTGAATTTCCAACTCAACAAGCACTATTTTTCTTATAAGGCCCATTTTTGGAGCAAATTTTCTCTAATGAAAGAGATAAATCACAATTAGGATTGATACCAAAATACAATGAGAAAAGGGAGCAATGAATATTTCATGCTGAAGCTGAATGAATGTCTCACGTTGTCTTAACTTGGGCAACTGTATTTAACAATATCTCTGGACAATGGTCAAGTAATGGCTCAAAATATCAAAACCTTTTATTATATTTCCTTGCTCAAGCTCTAAGTCAATGGATGCTTGTCTTGCTGATGAGGAACAAAAACTAAGTTTTGATCATTGTGTAGCTTATTTTTACTCCACCATGCCTCTATTAATCTTTCCTGTGTTACTGATAGATTCAACTGCTGAAGTACCCCTTACCTGGTTTCTTTTTCATGAATTCTTATAACGAGGGATGAATAACCTGTTCTCATGATAGATTGTTCAACTGAATATCAGATTTAAAGTGAGATGGAAACCTAATGTGGTATAAATGAGTCATAGCATACCTTCTCCTCCTCCCCCATGCCTGTTTAATTGCATGTCCTCATCCAATAAAGTTCTCAAAACTGATCAAAATTGAAATCATCCACCAATGAATAAGAAAGGCCGACTACATCAATCAAAATCTTGAGTCCCCTGCGGTTATAGTTCTTTGAAATGGCTGTCTGGATCGAATGCAAGTCCTTATTCTCCTGGAAGATCTGAAAATTTCACCAATTGGTCATTGTCCAAGGAAATTGGGCATTGTTCCATTCATGACATAAACCTTTGACTTATTCAACCTTCCAGTGTCCAGATACCATCCCAAATTTATTTCCAATATAGATTTGTGCATGCCCATTGAATATGGGGAGGGAAATTGTACTCATGGATAATAAATGATGCAAAACATACTCTTTACCACCCAAGGCCGGATAAAGCCATAGTTTCCTAGGCCAGACAGAAAACAACCCATTGACACCCCTAAAATAAAAGTTGAGAACAACGAATTTTGGAGAGTAACTCATCCATCTTGAGCATTATCATGGAAAATATTAGAAAAGGACAATAGGTAGATAGAAACTACCGAAACAAGGATTGCATGTGTAGTATATAAACTCTTGCTGTTCCATTCAATTTGCTTGGATTTTGTAACCTTGTGATAACCTTTGAAGTATATTGGAGTGATCTTAGTTGTATCATACAAAAATATTACACAAAAGGATGCCAATTACAACCCGACTGCCACTAACCTTCTTAAACAAGGTCAAAGCTTGCTGCCAACATGACCCCTGCTACTAAGTCATTACACAATCCAACCCATTGTGCTTCTAATTCTTCAAAGAAGAAATAACTAGCAAAAATTAACATACCATAGTGAGAGGTAAAATGGGACTAATGAGATCATAACTTGACAATTTTCCAAATTCTTTCTGCTGTCATTTGTCCATTCCCAACCAAATCTGCCACTAAATATCTTCAGAGAATGTCAACCACCTGAATTCTTGCATTCAAAGCCTGTTCTGCTAATGGCCCTTGCAAAACCAAAATATGTGTCTTCAAGACCCAAAAGTCCCATTCCCAAGATATCCAATATTCTGATTTGCTATTGTAGTAGTAGAAACATTGAACTTCTTATTATAAACAACACTCAACTCCCTTTTGTGCACCATTGTTACAAGATTCCTTGACATAACTTAATGGCACTACTTGCTTATCAAAAGAGATAATTTTTTCTAAAGTGTTGTTCCCAAAGGCTTCCTAGAACTGTTGGAACAACTATCTGTTGGCATTTATCAAAATGGAGTGGCTTCTACCAACAACCTTTTTTCCAAATTTGAACTCATTGAAAGGACAAGCAACCTCCACTGTCATCTTTGGAATTATGTTGAACATGTCAGACAAGAGAAGGTTTGAATGGTGACTACTGTTGAAAGCGCACATGATTTCAATTTTGAATGTTATGAATATAACTTAGTTAGGAACACTCACATACACGTTCATGGAAAATTATAAGATGGTCGACTCTGTATGTGTAATAAGAACACCATCAGATCGACATAATCTCATGAGTTAATTACTTGTAGTTTTGGAAATACCGTTTCATTCACAAGTGTGTAAGCTTATGATTGATGCCATATGACCAATAAATAATGTATATGAACAATATGTCACATGGTCGATGTGGACATATGGATGATTGATGCAACTCAGTTCTTAATCATACAATTCGACTAGTGGAAGAGCCTTTGATTGATACATATAATGGGAAATAGATAGGGCATGAGTTAAGGTGACATGGAGTATGATATAATGGTAGGGATTAAATAGTGGGTAAAGTTTGAATATTAAAGAAACTCTCTCTCTCTCTATATATATGGTAGGGGTAGACAAGTTTAGGATAAGTAATATGTCTATGGTGGTTTTTAGTGGTGGAATAAATGGTGGGGATAAAGAGACAAGTATAAGAGAGTTGCCAATAAAATTTCCTTTCGTTCTTAATAAATCAAAAAGAGTTTTAAAAAACATATTTTACCTCAGAATTAAGTCAGTACCATACTTACAAATATGTGCATGGTTGGAGATGATACAGAGAGGTGGTGGAGTCTAATGCTGTTGTGAAATCTGATGCTACAGGTGCCTTAAATACGAGTTTCTTGTACAGGTATGGGAATGCTGTAGAATGTTGAAAATTTGCCAGTATAGGTACGAGAATGCTATTTTGCTACTTTGTTGTTTTTGGACACACCGTTGTTCTGTTTTTGGATACTCTGCTGTAGTATACTGTCCTAAATAGAATGAGTAAAATCCAACTTCCATACATGCTCGAAACTCTAGAAATCTAAGAGATTTTGAGCTTATTACAAATGATGATATCTAAAACTGAAAATCAAGGAAAAATAAATGAATGTTCGTGGCCGATTTTTCCACATAGGAGGGTGTTGCAACAACTGTATGAAATTGCAACAAGTTTTTGGAACATTTGACTGCTGAGTACTCTAGTGCTTCTATCATGAAGACCTGCAAATTATGAAAAAAAACTTTTGAACTTATTGATGGAATGCATGCTACAAGATGGAATCAAAGGACTGTAGGTTGATGTTACTGCAACAAGAATGTCATCCCCTTTTTATTTGCACACTACCGAAATCTGCAAATTGATGTCAGAACCACAAACCAAATAGTCTTCACCGAAACCCATTCTTGGCACAATTCCATCTATGTGAATGAATTTGTCGAAGTCGAACATAGACATAAATCATTGGATTACCAACCAATGATGGAAGTAGTTAACCAATGCGAGATTGCTCACCTTTGATGACGATGATAATCAAGGTGCCCCTGGTACATCTTGCTAGCCACGAATAAATGAGCTGCTATCGAGTGTCCCGTAAGATACAAACAAGAGGCATTCATGAATCCCCACTGTCATTAACGAGAGAAGCTATCATTGATGTATACAATCCCCTAGGTACCACTGAAATATCTGACTTTGATCCCCATATGATGTGTTGAAGTCGATGGAGGAAAATTTTTCAGAAGGAGGGCCTTATTGAATCCCCCATCATTTTACACGAGCAAAAGTATAATGATTTGAAGAGTGCATGGTAGAACCAACAATTGAATGCAAATGGACTTATTTTTCTCTTTACTATTTTATTTATTTATTTACACTATCATAATTTACTTGGAAAAATAACATCTCCTCACACTATCATAATTTACTTGAAAAAAAAACATCTCCTCAGGTGTAGGAGTATTTCCAATGCATCTATTTACGCAAAAAGACCTATGTCAAACTCATATCCAAATTTGAAAAGTATACCTTGATAAGTGCTGGGATATGAGAGGTCAACTGTTGTTGCGAAGAAGATGACAAGAAGTGTTGAAGAGTGGAGGAATATTGTGGCCTAATGTCTATCTGGAACCAAGTCTCACTGTAGTCTTTTTACTCTTGGCTCTCTCCTTTGGTTATCATGAGATGAAGTTCTTTGGAAATTTAATCAATCTCTTGAGTGTACAAGGGATATGAAGCTAGTGAAAAAGATGCAAGGAATTCTTCGATTTCCGGCTCTAGTGTCTCTTCTTCATTGGTTATTGTCCACGACTCTTTAATCTCTTCCTCTTATTGACGAGGATAACTAGAAGAAACTTCTAAGTCTTCTTGTGGAAATTATTCATGGATCCTCCTATGCTTCCAGAGATATAAACTCATCCCCGATGATAATATTGAACTTTGGACAAGGATTTAAGAAGATCCTTGTGGTGGCATTTCCTCCTCTACTCAACAAATTCTTGAGTTTCTTTGAGTTCTTCCTGCCCACGAATGGATTAGTAGTATGAGGGCTCTTACATCACCTTATAGAAAGGGAAATGAAATCAACAGAAATGAAAGCACATCATTCAAAGAAAACCTAATCATCAGTGACCCACATGACAAAGAAGGTTTTGGATAGGCTCACCAAAGTGAATGCGGTGGGCTAGAACCTATTGGTGTTTTATGATTCTCAGATTTGATAGTTATTACCTTATGATTTATAACAAGATTCACTTTCATACATCAATTATCATAGAATGACTCTACATTGAAAATATCAACTATAACAATGCAACATAAATAAAAATATCTAGAAATATTAACCATGCACAATAGACACAAGAACACAAGAGTTTATCTTGGGAAACCCAATCTTGGGAGAAAACCCAACAACCTTTCTATAAAAGAATTCAGTCCAACTAGTACATCACCATCAATAGCCAAAATACCATAAAAAGAAGATCCTCCCCAAGGCTGGCATCAACAAGACCTAACACCTCAATAATATGACCAAGAATAACTAAGCAAGAGCTTCTCCAAGTGTGGCGCACTCTCCAAGATAACCAAAAAACACAGAAATAGTGAAATTACCAAAAATTGCAGCTGTAACTGCCTTGTGCGCATTGCAAAAGGAGTTGTCTAACTATCCAAATGAAATGAGCCAGTCCTGTATTTATACTAATCTGAGCGTTAGTCTGGGGCAGACTTCTTATTTTTGGGTCTTCAATTTCTTTATTAATTTCATGTGGGGCCGACTTCTTTTCCTGGGTCTTCAACTTCTTCCTGGGGCTTCTTGTAATGGTATATATGGGTGTTCTTGTACTTTCTTGTGGAGAATGAATAACCAAAGTTGCAAATCTTCAACACTCCCTCTCAACGAGGGAGGCATTCTCCATACTTGGATTTCTTTTGTCATAGAAAGGTTGTCTTCATGAGCCATGTTGATGTGCCATCTCCGCACATGCATTCCATTCCGGAATATGCATGTGATAACATCTCGAGTCCATCCACTCCTTGTTAGGAGAAGGACTATACCTGGTCCATTCACCACTAGCAAAGCCTTATGGATGAATGAATCATTTACCCTTTGTCATATCAACACTAGCATAGCCCCATGCATGACCAATCTCAGATAATGTATGCCCGATGCTATGGGCCATTCACTACTAGCAGAGCCCCATAAGTGAATGAATAATTTTCCCTTGGTCATATCAGCACTAACATAGCCCTGTGCATGACCAATATGGGAGAATGTCTTCTTTATGCTATTGCTTGGAGAACATCAACATACATGGGCCATTCACCACTAGTAGAGTCCCGTGAGTGAATGAATCATTATCCCTTATTCATATAAGCACTAGCATAGCCCCGTGCATGAACAATATGGGAGAATGTCTACCCAATGCTATCAACATACTTGGTCCATTCACCACTAGCATAGCCCCGTGAGTGAATGAATCATTATCCCTTGGTCATATTAGCACTAACATAGCGCCGTGCATGACCAATCTAGGAGAATTTATACCCTATGTTGAAACATCAGCTCTCATCACTATCCAAATAAACATGGCTAATCCTGTGTATCATCCTCCTCAGCCAAATCAACATGGCCACTCTGGGAGGATATATGTAATCTGCTTATTTGTGGATAAGTACTGGAGCTTCACTTCTCCCTTTTGTACCATGTCTCAGATGAAGTCCTGCAAGAAGCTTCTGAAGTTGCACCACTTCACGACTTGCGACACTAGCTGTGACACACTTCATCTCAGCTGTACTGAGTGCAATAGAAGCCTACTTCCAACTTATCCCGAAAATAGTAATTGATTCCAAGCTGAAGCAACACCCTGAAGTGCTCAATCTGTCTACTGCACTCCCTGCTCAATCTGAATCTGTATATCTCTGCAGTCTCACTTCATCACCTGAGACAAATCATATCCAACTGTACCATGCTTTGCTGCCACCCACTGGAACTTCCTTGGCTTCAACCAAATATTGGCTCTGGGTGCTCATTGCAAAGAAATATCTGGCCTGGAATTAACCAGGTACATCAAGGATCAAATCTACTGCGTGTACATCATGGAATCCACCAAATCTGAATCTGAAGTAGAATCACTCAACTTATTCATATTTGTCATCATAGGTGTAGTCATGGACTTGCAGTCCATCATATCGAATCTCATAAGTATCCCCTAAATGAGGATGATCTCATCTGATCTCGTCACACCTCTAATTCCTAGAGTACATACGACCAAGATCTTCCATCTCAAACTTCGAGGCCAACTCCCTTTGTCACTAGAGTAAGTCTTGCTGTCCAGTCTGCCTCACTATCTGCTCCATCTGTGACTGAGACAAAATCCATACCTAGTCCTCCTGACTGGATGCCTCCTATGTCATTTTAGCAAGATCACATCTCCTAGAATCCTCTTGCCTCTGAAACTTCTGTCTGGCCTCCTCAACTCATGACACCTATCTGTTAGTCCTGGGAGATGTCTCTCTCTCCCACCTGGATCTGGGGGGGAACTCCCTATGAATAATCAGATCTCTCTGAGATCAGGCTCACTCTGTACATTGTTGGTTAAAACCAATCTCATCAAGTATCCATCGATCCTGGAGTACCATGCTCCCTTTGAAACATGACTCCCTCTGAGTCTGTACAATCTCTGGAGCCATCTGCTCCTTCTGCATCTTCTGAAGTCTGATCTCCAATGAACTGTTCTGGGAGGCTGCTCCTCCCTACTAGATATTGAGGCTGAATCCCTCTAAACTCCATCTTCCTATGAATTTGTACTAGGTGGGGCCGCCTTCCCCACCACTGGTGGAGCAACTTGCTCCTCCTCATCAATCTCCATGTGGAACACTCTGTATCCCATAAAAAATGTTTCCTTCTTTTCAGAAGGTTCTAACTTCATCTTCTTCAACTTCGATATATGGATGTACACTGTCATGTATACAAATCCATGTCTGGATGCCTGATCCATGTCTCAAATTAGAGACCATCTAATCTGTTTCCTTCTGCAACCGTCACTATAGCTCCTTCTCAGAGTTATCACCTATGACCTGCCCGAAACAAGCACAATAACAAAAAAAATAGCAGACAAGAACAATATTCTTATGATAAGGAAATAGGAACAAGAATAAGGGAGACATGAACAACATTTTTCCAGTGTTGTCACCAATAATTCCTCCGTGGTAACCTACCCAGAACAAAACAAGAACAAAATACAAGAGCAACACTTTTCTTGTGTTGTGACCTCCATATTAACCAGCCCGGGACAAACACAACAACAGAGAACATCTCCTAGAGGAGATCAATTCTATCTTGCAAACAAGTGCATGATTAGTACTAAACAGTGAGCATTTACATAATGATTATTGTACTAGCAATATTCAAGTGTCACCAAACATTTGATAGCAAAAGGTACTCAACAACAATACAACTCTAAAGACTGTTGTCCCATTTACAATATTTATTTGAGATGCAACAATATAAAAAAATATCAAACCTGATATGCAAACTTGGATTCTTAATTACTAGGGAGGGTGCACTATTCCTTTGAATGCACTAGGTCAAATGATCCCATTGGGTCATTGTTTGGATAAGGTCCCTTGTATATCCCTTGATGTTATATTATGCTAAATGATATAACTTGGAAATATATATATGTGCATACCTTTGAAATTTGTAACACCATCCAACTTGTCTTATAATCTGAAGCTGGACACCATCAATACATGAGGAAATCACAAAATCAAGATAACAAAAAGTTCAATGTCTAGGAAAATGTCAATAAACCCTAAAATTTCAACTTTGATGGAAAGTCAATCTGGGAAGTGCAGTAGGTGTGCTAGGGCAAGGCGAGTTTCTCTATACAAGAAGTTTTCCTCAACTCAGCCCAATAAATGTTCAACGAGCTTCACAAAAAAAGTTGCTACAACGAGCTTGACAAGTTCAAGTCTGAGCAACAACAAATAGAAACTATGCAGTGGCAATATTTCAACTAGCTCTGAAACTATGTTGGTGTTTTATGATTCTCATATCTGATAGTTATTACCTTATGATTAATAACAAGATTCACTTTCATACATCAATTATCATAGAATAACTATACACTGAAAATATCAACTATAAGAATGCAAGGGAAATAACAAGATCTAGAATTATTACCCAACAACAATAGAAACAAGAACATAACAAAAGAACACATGAGTTTATCTTGGGAAACCCAACATTGGGAGAAAACCCAACAACCTTTCTATAGAAGAATTCAGTCTAAGATTTACTAGTACATCACCATAAATGGCCAAAATACCATATAAAGAAGATCCTCCCCAAGGTTAGCATCATCAAGACCCAACGCCTCAATAAGATGACCAAGATTAACCAAGTAAGAGATTCTCCGAGTGTGGCACATTCTCCAAGATAACTAGAAACATAGAAATAGCGAAATTACCAAAAACTGCAGCTGCAACTGCTTTGTGTGCACTGTAGAAGGAGCTTTCTGACTGTCCAAATGAAATGAGCCAGTCTTGTATTTATACTAATTTGGGCGCCAATCTGGGGCTAACTTCTTATTTTTGGGTCTTCAATTTCTTTATTAATTTCCTGTGGGGATAACTTCTCTTCCTGGGTCTTCAACTTCTTCCTGGGGATTCTTTTAATGGTATAGATGGGTCTTCTTGTACTTTCTTGTGGAGAATGACTTCCTGAAGTTGTAAATATCCAACAAAACCCTTGCAGAAATTCATAAGCGAGGGCACCTTTGCATCTTACCATCTTGTCCATTTCCAAATCTGCAATGTAGTGAGAAGACCAAATAGAAACAACTAACAAAACTATCCTTCTACCATTTACCCTTTATCAACTCCCCGAAAACAGTGCCAAAAATGTTGGGTAAATTAATTGTTACTTTAATACACCTTGTACTTGTCAATTCGGGTTCGTAAACTGATGAGATGTAGGCACAATATGTGTAGACAAAAAGATGGAAGTCTTAACTACTCTAATTCTTCTAGATTTTCCAAGAGACAAACAAACCGTGCATCAAACTAATCATTCATGGAAATGTTATCAAGCAAGCTTTAACTCTGTCCACAAGTTGAATACCAAACATGAGCAAAAATAAAATAACATATATGTCATGCATAGATGTTTGATCTATGGATGATCATACTCTTTGATCTGTTCTCATCTCAATCTTTCAATTTCGTAGAGGTTAAAGGTTCACACAAATAATTAAATGCACTGAGAAAAAAATTGAAAACAAAAACTAGCAATGAATTCCTTTTGTCAAACTCTATTTTAAGATCCGAGTTATAGTCTTCCACTTCCTCAGACTAAGTACTCTTGATCTATGATTGGGGTTCAATCTGACAATAAGAGTTCTATTAACACTAATCAAGATGAGAAATTATGGTCATAAGTTTACTCTGGCTATGTTTTTATCAGTCAGTTTAAGAGGATCTTGAGTCTTCACTTGGTGCTATTGATCACATGTTAAACTTTGTAGTTTTAGAGTGAAAACTTATGAACAACAAATCTAGTCACACATTCAATACTTCAATGCAAACAACACATGGTAGCTATGTACTTATACAAAGAATGAGTTCATATAGAGGTAACTCAACGTTTTATGCATGTTCAATGTTAATTGGGTGATACAAAATTGAAAACAAACAACAACAATCCTTTAGGTTTGGTCCTCACAAAATGGCTCAGGGTATTGCTAGACTTAGATTCTTTATCATAAGTGATTGGATTGAATTGTATCAGACTGTAGAATCTAATTACAAATACTCTTTAAAATTTACATCAATCGAAAGACATTAGTACAAGAATAACAATCCATTCAAACAGAAAAGAACTTTGTCTCCTGAAAAGTATGTAAATGATTCTACAAGCTATCTCTGGAGGTCACACACTGACAAATTATACCACTCATTCATAAACAAATTTTGAGTCTGTCTCTGGGTAAAACTTTCACATCCAACTCTGCAAGTCACAGTGTTATGGTACATGAATAAGATGGAAATAAGACAACGACCATAATTGTTGAAATAAAGTTGCAATAGACTTCACAAATATATCCTTTGTTGATCAAGATCCTTATATTTTTACTAACATTGTTGGGTATGTGTTATATTCTTTGCACGAGTAGCAGTGTCTGTGTTGCGCCGAGCATGCAAGGGTTTTGAGGGGGGTGTAGGGGCAACGCCCTCGAGAATTTTTTTTGCCTCGAGAAATGTGCCACATATTTAGGTGGTTTTTCGGCACATGGTTTTTTTGCCAATGGTTTTCTATTTCCGGTTAAGGAATTAGGGTTGTTGATTAATCCAGGTCATTGGGTTAGGGTTTTGGATGCCGCTGGCTCCTATATGTATATTGTATTGTAAACAATGTAATACTATGAATGAATATAGAATATGCTGGTTTTCCCGGTTTGGGTTTCCATGGGAAAAATCTTAGTGTAATGTTTGTATTTTCCATTGTATCTTTTTCTGTTCTTTTACTGAAAATATGTTTGCAGTAAATATTGTACAAGGTTAGAATATACAAGCATCACTTTCATCAAGGTTTGGAATGTATTTATAGATCTCAGCAAGGATTGTGGTAATTGCTATCTTTCCAGATTTGTCTTTGTAACATAGTTTCGAGCTTCTTTATTTCCGTACATATTATTGGCTAATTCTTGATGAATTAAGCAATCTATCATAGCTTGTATCCATTCACTTTTACCACAAGAAACTTAACATCATATACTATCCAAGCAACTCATCAATTCAAAAATCCATTCGTTGAAATAACATAATAGTCTTGATAAGGAATAACCCTAAATACAATTCAAAATTTGTTATATATCTTTAAAGAAAAGGGGGTTTCTTCCCACGACAAAATTCAAAGTCTATAAATCGTTACTCATCCAATACAAAAGAAAATTTTATCAATACACACACGATCTATAAACCAATCCTCAAACGTATACAACATAAGAACAAATACATATAATAAACTAAACTAAGTTTAATAAGTAACTTAGCTCGACGTCCCTGGGTTTGGTGGGCCCTTGCCAACCCAGGTAGTCAACTATGGAAAATTCACAACCTCACGAACAAAAAAATACCAGAAATTTGAAATGTAATTTTATTAAAAACATAGTACCTTACAAGTTACAATGCTGGCAACATATGAAAGTCTGGTATCACCAAACAAAAATAACACTTATCTATTCCTCAATGCAAGATTACAAAGTATGGTTATCTCTCGATTTACAGAATGAACATGCTCTTATAGAGAAGCCATAATCTATGGATGAAATCGTCCTCCTCTGTTCTCGTGGACCATGAAGACAAGCATAGTTACATAAATCCATGAAATTGAATTGGCTTCAATTCTTCCTAACTGCTAATACAAATTGAGTAAAAAGGATTAGATCAAGGTTGATTTCATTGATATTTGTAAGCCATTAAAATATACACTTTAATTCATTAAACATTTTGAAAATCGGGTTGCAATACAAATATGGGAAAACCTTGATTAGGAAAAAACCCATATCTCTCAAATCCTTGACCATCTGAAGAATTTGCCATAGTGAGACCTAAATTAGGATTTTCTGAACAAAACCCATGTTCCATAATTTGAATATTCATCCTTGTTATCTCGAAAACGTGCTGGAAATTAACTGTTGCAAATTGGGCACATTTTTGACTTAAAACCCTTGACCACGCCTAAAGGCTTCCATGTGCGGCCCGGGCACATGCTAAGGCACACACACACCATGCAGGGGGTTAGTTCTCCAAAGCCCGTGTGACCATACTTGATTTGGTTGAGCGCTCATATGTCAACCTACAAACTTGGGTGCGAAAACAACTGGAGGTACGGGAACATAACTAACATTCCTCATTAGTAAAACATTACCTAAAAACTCTTAATAATTTATCAAAAACTTAGGAAAAATGATAAAACTAAACAAACCGTACCTTACAATACTTGTCAAAGGAGTTTTAGGCTTGAAATCACAACGATAGATGGTATCAAGGCTATGTTTATGTGTAAAAACAAAGCATAAGTGGAAAAAGAGGTGTCTGGATAATGACAAAATAAGGGTTCAACAACTCGTTGTAGAGATTTGGAACAATCAGTCTATGGTTTGGTGGAACATCCATCCCAAGCAACTGGTTGCACAACCATTATTAAAAGACAAGTGTTTATCTATTTTGTCTTGTATTCATGAGTTAAATTGTTGTGCATGATCTCTGTGTATTTGGAAATAATTTATATGTTGTTGTGCTGAATTATTAATATGCATTCATATCTATTTTATTATGTTGTAGATGTATGTAAATAATGGTGAGAGTTACCAGTTAAATTTGGTTGAGATTCGTAGCTGTAAGCTACAGGAAATCGACTAACAATAAAAGAATTAATTTGGTTAGCATAAATTTCGTTTTTGTGAGTATTCCACGCCGTAATTTCCCTCGGATGGGCTGGGGGATGTTACATTATGGTATCAAAGTGTTTGGTTAAAACATTGGGCATGGATGGGCTCAAACTAGAGCGAATTGGTGAAATTCGTTGTTGCATATTTTGTTTGTGGTAGATTTGGGGAAAAACGAAGAATTTAGAGAGAAATCCCCAAATCCGTGGGTAAAATATGAGTTTGCATGACTCTAGACGGTTTAAGAAGGTTAATGGAATAGAGTGGTGAAGTTGTAGATTGAAATTTGAGTTTTAATGGCTGCCTGTAGAGTTACAGGAAATTTGGTGAATCGACGACTGAGATATTTTTGATCTCAAGGTCGACGACCAAGATTCACTATGGTAAATTTAAAAATCTATAAGTTTTGGCCATTTTGAAAGGTTGATCAAATCGACGACCATGATTAAATTTGGTAGTTTGAGAAATGAATCAGATCAATGGTCTGTATTCATTTTGGCCATTTTGAAAGGTAGGTCCAATCAATGACTAAGATTCATTTCMTTTTTTTTTTTGAAAGGGATCAGATCGACGACTTATATTAGTGGTGGTTTTTGGTCAAATATTTCTAAGTATGGAATTTYGCCAAGAGAAATCACCGACGACTGATGGTCGGGTTGGCCGAAATGACTAAGAGTTTGGTTCGGCCAAAGGACATTGCTGACCGTCGATGRTCGACGTTGGCCAAATCCTGTGAATTATTTTCAATCGCCAACAAAAGTTGCCAATGGTCAATGGGTTGGTGGTTGGGAATCGATCAAATGCATTGAAGTGTTTCAAATCAAGCAAGAAAAGTCTTCGATGACCGATGCATTGATGGTTGGGCCTCGACTGATTCAACAAAGTGTTCAGGTCGCCCAAGAAAATCGTCCGATGGCCGATAAAGGAAAGGGGGTGATGACGTGTTATGCCATGTCATCATCCACATTTCATGCCACATCACCCAAATTGACACTTCATGATGATGTGTCATGC
Source organism: Picea engelmannii (assembly GCA_009831015.1). NCBI lineage: Eukaryota > Viridiplantae > Streptophyta > Pinopsida > Pinales > Pinaceae > Picea > Picea engelmannii. The sequence goes on along the minus strand of ML787953.1, from coordinate 73,190 downwards.
CACATCAACACCCACATGTCATGCCATTTTAGTAATTGCCACGTCAACTAATAGAAGTGGTCGATGGACGATGGTTTGGTCGACCGATTTAGGGAAGTGTTTTCGAGAGTCGTCGCTGATGGGCCGATGGTCGGACATCAACCGAATTAGTGAGGAGTTCCATTCGCCAATGAATATCACTGATGGTTGACGATGAAATCGGTCTATTTAGAGTTGGGTGCAAATTGGTCGTCAGGGAGTTGGGTGAATGACCGACGATCTCGTCGACAGATTGGGGAAGGAGTTGCGCACGTCCAAAGGAAAGTGCTGATTGTCGATGACCGATAGAGTCATATCAATGGTTTCTGTTTCTCTTGATTTGAGCTCAACGATTCATATTTAAAAGTCTGTTACAATGGTAAATCAATTAATTTTAAGGGAATTTTTGTGGTTTTTGAAGGTCATTAACTTGCAGGGCATTTTTGAGGCCTAAATGACATTTTTAGCTAATAAAAACCCATTAGAACAGAGTGTACCTTGGTACAATCTGTCTCTACAACTCAAATAAAATAAACCATAGGGATCTATCTAATGAGCTAAAAGGCTTTCAAAACGAAGCTCGTATGAGAAAGTTAACTAAAACAATGAGGATAAAATTTTGGCACTAGTTTTACTTCCAGAGGGCATAACTCCATGTTCAGAGGTTCGTCTGGGGCACATGAGTAGTATATGGAAATATTATGACCCATAGAAGCTAGCGGTGAAGTCATATTTTGGTTATGGATACCTGAAAATATGTAGGAAGAGAAATAAGACACCTGTAGCATGCAGAGATAAATTGGGTAAAACAACCTAAACTTCTTCGGACCATAACTTTAAGATCAGAGCTTGAATTTGAGAAAACAAATTTTCGTTGGAAATGTCTTGAGGAGTAGAAGAAATGTATCAAACCATATTTTTAAATTGGGAAATACATTTTCTCATAAATTAATAAATAGATTTTTGTAGCAGTAAAAGAGTGGAAATTACAACATGTAAATGTTGTAACTTTTCACTCAAAACTTAGATTGAGGCATGAGTACAGCCTCTGGAAAGATGATTTAGAGAGGAATGCATATAAGGAATAAGAATTTTTATTTGGTGCATTATTTTCTCCATAAATTGATGAATAAGTAACATGTATTCCGATGGATGAAATGGTTTATTCTATGCATGTTTCTAACAATAATTATTACATGCACATTTCTTGCAGAATTAGAGGTATATGAAAGAAACTTTGTTTCTTATATGAGGGCTGGAGTTATGGAAGATGCTCATGGATATTAAAACTAAGAGGAAGATATCATAGGTCTGAATTTCAACACGGGGAGTGCTAAGACAAAGTCAAATGGAAGAAGAGATAGGCATGAGCCTATCACTATGAGAAGCAGGCATAGGGAAGTGTAGAGCTATAGAGTTGATAATGAAAGGATTATGAAGGCTCAAGAAAAGATATTTTAGAGGTTAAACATGTTGCATAAGAAAGTAAACAAGGAATTTAACACTAAGTAAGTAGCTAGTGCTAGAAAATTGTCAGCATCTAGATCCCATAGCAAAAGGGATGGTCATGGAAATGATAGGCAGTCAATAAGCATGAGCAAGTGCCATCATTCTCTAAGGAAATCCACTAGAAGAACTCATGAAATTTCAGGGCCAGGGAGTAAATCAAGTGTGTCTTCTATTCAAAGGAAAAGGATAAGGTCCGAGGTAGACATCTTGCAAGGTGATATTAGGAAGATTAAGCCACTAAATTTTAATGGTGAGCACAGGAAAGGAGAAGAGGTCGAGGCCTGGATGTTGGAAATGAAGAAATATTTCCAGCTGCATGATTACCCCTCCTAGGTAGAAGATAGAATTTCCACCTACTACTTGCAAGGAAAGGTATCCATGTGGTGGGATCAACTTAAGCAAACCATGAACCTTGATGAAAAGAGGATCTCATGGAGGCAGTTCAAAGGATATTTCCAAGAGAAATATTTATCTGAGCATTACTATGAAAGAAATATGAAGAATTCTTTGAACTCAAGTTGGGAACCATGACAATGGAGGAATATGAGAAGAGGTTCTTTGAGTTGTTGAAGCATGTTGACTTCATCAAGGATGAGAAGGTCAAAATCCAAAGGTTTCTAAGTGATTCATATTCCTTCTATAGTGAAAATATTCAATATGATAACCCCAAGACTTTGGAGGAAGCCATAAGGAGAGAAATACATATTTATGAGCAGAGTGAAGGAAGACATTTTTTCCAAAAATATTGGAATGACAAGATGAAAGGGAAAAATGATCAAAGGTAGAAAGGATTTAAGCCACCCTTTTTCAGGAATAACACCCAAGCAAATCAACAACGTTAGTCCACCCAAAATGAGCACAAGACTGCAGTTTCATTTTGGAAAAGGATAAGGAAACAACCTGTTCAATGTTGGGGATGTGAGGGAAAGCACTTATATAGGGACTTCTCTCACAAAAGAGAAATAATGAGGACTATACAAAACATTCAAGACGCTGGATAGTGGAAGACATGGACGAAAGCATGCCAAGAATTTATGCATCCTTGGACAACAAACAAGATGAATATCAATCCCCCATGATTGAAGTGGAAGGTAAGATTGATAACCATCCCATAGCAATTTTGATTGATTATGGAGCTAGCCATAGTTACATAAATGCTAACATTGTTGAAATATTTCACTTGCAAATATTTAAGCATAAGAAATCTCGGTTAGTTAAATTAGCCATGAGATCTAATAGGAAAATCAATGAGTTGGTTAAAGATTGTCCAATAGACATGAATGGACTTAGCACAAAGGTAGATGTAAACATCACACCATTGGGTTCATAATATTTTCTAATTGGCATGGATTGGTTAAAAAAACACCATGTTGTCCTAGACTGTTACAACAAGGCAATCACATGTCTTGATGAAGAATGGAAACAAGGAAAGATTCAAGGCATTCCAAGAGCTGTAGATGTTAGAGAGATTTCAACTATGTAGCTGAAAAATAATTTCAGGAAGGGATGTCATATTTTTGCAGCCCATATGGAAGAGGTAACCAAAGATAAAGTGACAAGCATTGAATACCATCCGGTCTCAAAAGATTTTGAAGATGTTTTTAGAGAAATTCTGGGATTGCCACCAAAGAGAGACATTGATTTGTCTATTGATTTGGTGCCAGGAGCTTCCCCAGTGTCCAAGACACCATACAAAATGGGTACACCAGAATTGAAAGAGTTGCAGATGCAACTTGAAGAGATTTTAAAGAAGGGGTATATACGCCCAAGTGTGTCACCTTGGGGAGCTCCGGTTATTTTTGTGGATAAGAAAGATGGAACCTTAAGGATGTGTATTGATTTTAGACAACTGAATAAGGTCACCATAAAGAACAAGTACCCTTTTCCAACAATTGATGATTTGTTTGATCAAATGAAAGGTGCAAGAATATTTTCAAAGATCAACTTGAGATCAAGTTATCATCAAGTAAGGATAAAGGAAAAATACATCAACAAGACAACATTCCAGACAAAGTATAGGCATTATGAATTCATAGTAATGCCATTTGGACTATCAAATGCCCCAACAATCTTTATGTGTTTGATGAATGGAGTGTTTAGGGAGTACTTGGACAAGTTTGTGATTCTGTGCCTAGATGATATACTCATCTACTCTAAGTAAGAGGAGGAATATGAGCAACATTTAAGAATGGTGTTGAAATTTTTAGGACAAGATAAATTGTATGGTAAGCTAAGTAAGTGCATCTTTTATCAAAAGAATATTCACTACTTGGGGCATATAATTTCATCAGATGGGATAGAAGTTGATCATGAGAAGATAGAGGCCATTAGAGCATGGCCAACACCAAAGAATGTGACAGGGGTTAGATCATTCATGGGTCTTACCGATTATTACCAAATATTCATAAAGACATTTTAAAATATTGCAAGTCCAATAATTTCCTTGCAAAAGAAGGGAGTGAAGTTTGAATGGACTTCCAAGTGTGAAGAAAAATATCAGCATTTGAAGGAAATATGGACAAGTGCGCCAATATTAAAGAGTGCAGATCCAAATGAAGATTTTTTTTTGTGCATCAATGCATGCAAGGAAGGGCTTGGTGGATTCCTCAGTCAAAAGGATCATGTGATATGCTATGAGTCCATAAAACTAAAAGAGCATGAAATAAATTATTCTACCCATGATGTAGAGTTAGCAACAATTGTACATGCATAAAAAATGTGGAGGCATTAACTTATGGGTAAGAAATTCGAGCTAAGGATAGACTACCATGGTCTGAAACATTTATTTGGACAACCAACACTAAATGCTAGGAAAACTAGATGGTTGAAATTTCTGAGTGAATATGATTTTGAAATTAAGCATATAAATGGAAAGGAAAATCAAGTGGATGATGCACTCAACATGAGAGCGCATGAGAGTCATATTGCAGCCATCAATATGTACAAGATAGAGCTAAAAGATCAAATTATTGCAACAACAAATTTAGATCAACATTATCTAAAAGTAAAAGAGATATCACAACAAGGTAATTTCAACATAAATTTAATTCTTATGAGTTGAAAGAAGATGGAGTTCTCATGTACTAGGGAAATATATATGTGCTGAATTCTAGTGAGATGAAAAATGCATAATGTGCCATATGCCGGGCAACCAGGATATCATAAGACAATTGCAGCTGTGAGAAGCCAATACTTTTGGTTAGGAATGAAGAAATAAGTGGTTAATTACATAGCGAGATGCCTAGAATACCAAAAAGTGAAGACAAAGCATATGCATCCAACAAGTTTTCTACAACCGTTTCCCATTCCAGAATGGAAGTGGGAAGTTGTCATGATTGATTTTATTAAAAAGCTGCCCAAAACAATGAAGAAACATGATTCCATCATGGTGGTGGTGGATAAATTGACTAAGGCAACATATTTTATTCTAGTAAAGACTACACACAAGGCAACAAATATTGCAGAAATATATATGAAAGAAGTTGCTAGGCTACATGGAGTGCCTAAGGAAATAGTTTCAGATAGTTATCCAAAGTTCACATCCAATTTTTGAAAAGGTTTGTTCAAAGGATTTGGAGAAAATTTAAATCTTAGCACAATGTAACATCTAGAGTCAAATGGGAAAACAAAGAGGACCAACAAAATAATTGAGGACATGCTTAGAATGTATGTGATGGATCAACCATCAAAGTGGGAAGATTATGTTAACTTAGTGGAATTTGCATACAATAATGGGTATCAGGCCTCATTGAAAATGATTCCATTTGAAACATTGTATGGAAGAAAGCGTAGCACACCCGTGAGTTGGGAAAATCTAGTAGACAACGCAATTGTTGGACCAGATTTGTTGAAGGAAATGGAAGAGCAGATGAAAAAGATAAAACAAAATTTAAAGGCTGCCTAGGATAGGCAGAAAAGTTATGCAGACAAGAATAAAGTATTGAGAGATTTTAAAGTGGGCGAACATGTGTTTTTAAAAGTGAAGGTGAAGAGAAGTTCATTGAGATTAGGAAGCTTCTGAAAGTTGGCAACGAGATATTGTGGGCCTTTTGAAATATTAGAAAATATAGGGCCAGTTGCATACATGCTAGCAATTTCTGCATCCATGAGAGTGCATAATGTATATCATGTATCATTATTAAATAAATATGTGCCTGAACCTAACCACACAATTGATTGGAATGTGATCCAAGTGGAGCACGAAGGGGATTTCTGGGTGGAACCAGTACGCATCCTGGATCGGAAAGTCAAAGTGATCAGGAACAAGGCCATAGGGTTGGTAAAGGTTCAATGGACCTACTATGGTCTTGAAGATGCTACATGGGATCATGAAGAAAACGGAAGAATACCCGCAAGTGTTTGACAATTTTGGAGAAAACAGAATGCAAGACTCCATTTTGAGTAGATAGAGTTATGAAACCACATCTCAAAGTCCTAGCCAACTCCTTTGGGGACCTTGATAAAATAATGGCTCATTCCTTGGGTTATCCTTCATAAATAGATGATATATTCCTTGGGTTAATCCTGATATACAAATGGTGCATTCCTTGGGTCAACAAGTTGAGAGAAACGTGAGATTATGGTTGGAGTTGCTGCTGGAGTTGTTAAATTACAAAAAATTAATTTCTAAGTATTGTGATGTAAATTTTCATATATATGTATATTGACATAGAGTGCACTAAGGAAAATGCACAATTGTAGGGGAGGGAGAATGTAACATCCCCAATATAATCCCCAGTTTAATTAATGCTTATGTAGATATAATATTTGGCTACAACCAAGCGATGTAATATGAAAATTGTATTTCTATGTTTTAATAATAAAATGTGGTGCCAACCGCTAAGGTGACATGGACAAGATATGGGGGCTTAATTAATACACAAGAGAGGGGAGTGTCTAGGATAATGGCCAAGTGGGGTCAAATGGGGAATTACCTAGGCATATTAATTTCAACCATTTCCCTAAATTTGATATATGAATCTTGCAATTTTTGATTGGGTGTTCCCAAAGCCAGTCATTGAATACATGTAAGAGGGTGAGTGTGAGTGGTCACATCCCAAAGTTATTGGGCACATGGGGGTTTTCTACAATCAACTTGGGGAAGAGTGTGAGTCAAAAAAGGTAATCCAAAGAGAGAAAATTTATATGGGTGGAGGACAACAATTTTTACACATTGAGTTTGTGTGCATGAGGAGCAAGTAAAGAGAAAGGAAGAGAGGTTGGAGCTGGTGCATCCATGAAGGGTGAATTCAAGAGCAAGTTGGAGCATATTGAAGCGTATTTGGAGCTAGAAGCTGAAGAGCCAGGTTGTCAGGCTTGAAGAGTGAACTCCTGTGTGAGTTGCACTAAAACATCAAGTGTTTATTGTTGGTTTTGTTGGTAGTTTTCCTAGCAGCAAGTTCCCTTGAGTTCCTAGCTACTTGTGCCATAGAGGCCTTGATAAATGAATGGGACACATGAGGGTGTGATATTAGTGAAGGGGTACATTCCTTGGGTTGGAAAGGTCAAGAGGAATAGAGTTGGTGGAAAATTGAGATACCTGTAGGAAGATATCAATGGGTTGTGAGTTTTATGAGCTGTGAGTGGATAGTGAGAGACCACCTTATTTTGTGGATTACTAGCCTCAAATAGGGATGACTGGCTATTGATATTTGGAACAATTAGTCTGTGGTTGTGTGGAACGTCTGTCCCATGCAACTGGTTGCACAACCATTCTCAAAAGATACGTGTTTATATTTTTTCTGTCTTGTATTTATGAGTTAAATTGCTATGCATGATCTTTGTGTATTTGGAAATAATCTATATGTTGTTGTGCCAAAGTATTAAGTTGCATTCATATCTATTTTAGCATGCTATAGATGCATATAAATAATGGTGACAGTTAGCAGTTAAATTTGGTTGATATTCGTAGCTGTAAGCTATAGGAAATCGACTAACAGTAAGATAATTAATTTAGTTAGTAGAAATTTTGTTTTGTGAGTATTCCACGCCGTAATATCTCTCGAATGGGCTGGGGGACGTTACAAGTTCTTTTAAAGTTGATTTTGATAATACTTTGGTTTGAGGCCCACTTTTGACTTCAAAATTCCCCTAATTTGAATGCTTTGAAGTTTTTTAAAGGCACTAATAATAATCCAACATATGCAAGAGGGTTAGAGGTCAATAGATCTTGCATTCAATTAGTTGTTGATTATATTATTCTCCAAATATGAAGTGTAGTTATAATGCTAACAAGATTTGGAAAACATTGTAGAATGACCTCTAATCACTCAAGAGTGCTTAATTTGCCCAATAAATTGGCTATAAAAGATGAATGAAAATGATCATAGCAAACATTGGTAGCTACCCACTTCTTCCATTGATTTAGAATGGTTCTACATCTTGGCAACTTTGCTATAATTTTCTAGGTCTTGTTCTTCTAGTGCATTTTTAGGGCATTTCCCATGCATTTTTGGTAGTTGACACAACACCATGCTTATTGGTATGCTTTCAAGATTGAGAAAAAGTTCAGGATAAAGAGTAAAATGGAGTTTGGATCTACAAATCTGCCACAATAGAAGCATAGTAAAGGAAATACTAACTCGTAGAAAAAATGATAGTGCAAAGATAAACAACCTTATGACAACTAATCTAAGTTGCAAGGAAAGAAGGGTAATTGGGAGTCGAAGAAGGACACTGGTAAGTGGTGTGAGTTTCATAAAATACCTTGGCACAACATCAGTGGATGTCACTCCAAGCAATGATTATTGGCCTAGTTGAAAGTTTAAGAATCATATTCTGTCTTGAACTTTGATTTAGAACTAGATAAAGGAAAATATATCATTGATGCAGAAATTGATTTTACCATTTCTACCACAAAGATCTATCCAGAAGAACCACATGAAATTGAAGAAGGGGAGTGTAAGGTACCAAATGTAATATATTATGCAAAAATGAGAATGTTTAGCAAATATCAATGGAACAACAAAATATTGAGAGAGCAATAACATAAATAACAAGTTTATTCAAATAAATCATTGTTCACTTCCCTCTTCTAGGGGGAAACCTCCACCAGAGCAGAGCTCTATTACAATAATTCTCAAGACAAAGCTTCTCACGCCTCCTTCTCTTATTTATACTAATTCTATCTTCTAAAGAACATTTGAAAGGAAGATATTTCTAGAAGCAAAAGCTTCTATTAGGTCTTCTAACAAAGTTACCAACTTAACGAGAACGATCTAGAGTTCTCAATTTTTCAGGGTGGCTATTTCCCCCCCTAAACCAAAAAGTGGTGCTACCGGTAGCAACCTTTTTTTACTATGGTTAAAATCAGGTTCATTGCATTGAAAATTTATGTCATTGTGGACAAAAACTTTAAAATTCACCCTCAAATAAAAAAGCGATGCTACCAAAAGCATTGGTTTTTTTTATTTAAGTTGAAATTTTAACTTAATTAAAACCGTGCCCTCGATAAGTGACACCATCGTCGATAAACAACTCAAAATCGGCTCACAAATCATTTCCTAGATGTTTATTTTTTATTTTTTAAAATTCAAATTAAAAAAATAGATAAATTGGAACCAAAAAAAAAACTTCGTAAGTTAGTTTTTAAGTAAAAAAAAAACAACCATTTTAGAAACAAAACCCGATTTATTTTTTAAAGAAAAATTAAAAACTAAAAAAACGAAAAGAATTGAAATTAAAAAAAAACAAAAAAAAACAAATTTATATTAAAAAAAGGGTTAAAGAAAAACTTAAAAAAACTAAAGAGAAAAACAAATTAAAATTAAAAATATATGTAAAAACTAAAAAGAAAAAAAAAGGGTAAAAAATTTTTTTTATTGCGAAAAACTTTAAAAAGTTATTACATGGAAAACATATTATTCTACCTACGCGAGGGGTTAGGGAGGTTAGGTCCCTAACATGCCCTCCCCCTTGAAGAAAAACCTCGTCCTCAAGGCTTGAGATGAGGAAATTGTTGCATAATGGTGGCTGACTCCCAGGTGGCAGCTTTTGGAGTTTTATCTTTCCACTGAACTCACACTTCCTTAATGGTGCACTGACGGAGACAACACTCTCGCTGGTCCAAGACTGCTTGTGGCTGCAGCCAAATGGAACCCTCTTCATCCAACTCGGGGAGACTGGTATGAGTTTTATACTTACTTACAATCACTTTCTTTAAGCATGAGACATGAAAAACATGATGGAGCTTAGAATGTCTAGGAAGAGCTAGCTGGTAGGACATAGGCCCCATTTGCTTGAGAATTGTATAAGGACCATAAAATTTGGGAGAAAGTTTCTGGCAGTGTTTAGCTTTGAGTGAAGTCTTCTTATAAGGTTTTAGACAAAGAAATGCCTTGTCCCTTCCAAAAAATTGACATTCTGAACGACCATGATTTGCTTGTTGCTTCATGTGATTCTGAGCCATGACCAAATTTTCGTTGAGGGTACGGAGAATGGTCTCGCAAGCTGTAATATTTTTGTCAACCTTCTGAACTTTCAAGACGCCTGGGATGGATGAGAGCACCGACAATGGATTTTGGCTGTAGATTGCTTCAAAATGAGTCATGAACATAACTTTATGGTAAGATGTGTTGTACCACCATTCAACTAGGGGTAACCATTGAGCCCACTAGTTTCAGTTTGATGCAAAAAACCACAAATATGATTCCAAACATTTGTTGACAACTTTAGTTTGGCCATCAGTCCGGGGATGATAGGCTGTACTGAGATGCAATTGGGTTCCTTGGAGCTTGAACAATTCTTTCCAAAAAATACGGGTGAAATTTGGATCTTGGTCAGAGACAATAGAATGAGGCATGCCATGAAATTTGAAAATATTATCCATGAAAATTTGAGTTACTGTGGATGCAGTGAACATGTGTTGTAGAGCATAGAAATGAGCATATTTGGAAAGACGATCAATTACCACCATGATGAATGAATTATTGCCCGATTTAGGTAAGCCCACAATGAAATCCATAGAAATATCTCTCCAAATTGCAGGGGGAATTGGAAGCGATTGGAGTGTGCATGGATCTTTTATTGTTTCTCCCTTGTTGCGTTGACATGCCTTACATTCAACCATAAAGGTGAAAATGTCTTATTTCATACCATGCCGGAAAAAAAAAACGTTTTACCCGTTCATAGGTTTTGGTAAACCCTTAATTCCTAGTTGTGGGTGAAGCATGAAGCTTAGAAAGCACTATTGATTTAAGTTGTGATTGTTTGCTTAAATAAAAATGAACTTTGTAGCAAAGCTCTTCATTGTGCCAAGAGTACCCATTCGAAGCTGAAGAATGGTGTTGCAATTGTTGGATTAGGTGAGAAATTTTGGGGTCTTGCAGCCGTTCCTAACAAACAACCTGGAGCCAGTTCGGTACAATGAAGGAGAGGGAAAAGAGGGACCCTTCTTCTTCATACTTCCCGGAAAGAGTGTCAACAACTACATTTTCCTTTCCCTTCTTGTAAATGATCTCATACTAATATCCAAATAGCTTGGTCACCCATTTTTGTTGCTCCGAGGATGAAATTCACTGTTCTAGAAAATACTTGAGGCTCTGATGATCAATTTTAATATGGAAGCATTGCTCCAATAGATAAGGATGCCAGAGATCCACAACATGCATAACAACTAACATTTCCTTTTCATAAAAGGATTGGCCCAAATGTCTCTTCGAAATTTCTTTGCTAGTGAAGGCCAAAGGCCTGCCATCTTGCATGAGGATGGCCTCAATTCCTTTCCATGAAGCATCACATTCTAGTACAAAAGTCTTTCTAAAGTTGGGAAGTGATGGGACAAGGGTTGTGCACATAGATTCTTTCAAGGCATGGAAGGAGTGATCAACAACTAGAGTGCAAGTGAAAGCATTCTTTTTAAGGAGAGTAGTGAGAGGGGTTACAATTTTTTCATAATTCCAAAAAAACTTTCGATTATATCCTGTTAAACCCAAAAAACCATGGAAGCTCTTAAGAGTTTTAGGGCGAGGCCAATCTTGCATGTCTTAAATTTTCTTAGGATCCACCCTTACACCATCCTTTCCAAAAATATGACCTAGGTACTACACGTCCAAGGCTCCAAAAGAACATTTAGATTGTTTGAGGAAAATTTGGTGCTGATAGAGTAGATTGAGAACTTGATCCACATGTGCGAGATGGCCTGTCCATGTTTTACCGTAGAAGAGAATATCATCAAATAAAAATAATACAAAATTATGGAGAAAAGGATGGAAGACATGATTCATGAGACTTTGAAAAGTGGAGGGAGCATTACACAATCCAAAGGGAATGACCAAGAACTCATAGTGACCCACATGAGTTCTAAATGCAGTCTTGTGAATGTATTATTCTTTCATATAGATGCAGTGATAGCGAGAACGAAGATCAAGTTTGGTGAAGTACTGAGCACCACTCAATTCATTCAATAGGTCATCAATGATAAGAATGAGAAATTTGTCTTTGATTGTGATTTTGTTGAGGGCACAAAAATCAAGACACATTCACCAAGTACCTTCTTTCTTGAGTACCATGAACATAACACCCGCTTCAAGAAATTATTGAACAATTTTATCAATTTCATTCTTCTGGGAAACATGACGACGATAAGGGAAAACATTGGGAAGAAGACTGCCCGGTATGAGAGGAATGGAATGATCATGGACACCACGAGAAGGGGGAAGTTCCTTGGGAGTGGTAAAAACAACATGGTGTCGGGAGAGGATATATTGGTGGTCGAAATGCACAGAGGGTGTTGATCCATATGGATATTGGTGGTCACCCACCTATTCCAATTGTCTCTTCGTGTTCGTTTTTGTTTAGCACATTCTTTTGTACTGCTTTGTAATTGTGGGTTATACACTTCTGGGGCTGTCTGAAGCCCCACACATCCTCCAGGTGGATACGGGTGGCCTCTCACCTAATCCAACTGGATTATTTTGTATGTTTTCATGTCAACACATCTTGCTGTACTTCCGAGGCCATTTTGGGGCCCTAAACGTTGTTTTTTTGGCTCGCCACAGTCAAACTGTAGACAGAGTCAAAGTTTGACAGTGGAATGTGTAGTTCTCTGAAATAAATTTACAACAGACTATCATGCGCCTAAAACAGAGGTCATATGAAAAGTTTACGACCCTAGGAAGTTGAGGTACTAAATTACACCAACTTACCCATAGGGCCCACATGAATTTTGACGTTTCACCTTCTAGGGTTAGGTTTTTGGATGTCTAGGGTTTTGACATTCATGAGTAATATCAAAAAGGCCTTTGGAGCCTCATTGTAATGGCTTTTGATCAGACGAATGTGCCTAGCAACCACATCTCTTCTCAGAGATAACTACCACCATTCGAGCAAGTTTCAGTTATGTAGTTTTACAGTTTCAGCCTATTTGATTATTTAATAGAAGATATTGTTCGCTAGATATTTGTGTTATTCTTCATATCTCTCTGTTTATTGTATTCAGTTTGTTAATCAGTTCATTCCGCTCCTAAATCGATATCAGTGGTATTAGAGTGGTCTTCTCTTCATTTATTTTTCTTCGTGCATGTCCCCGACAAGGTCTGGGTGCAAGAAGTTGGGACTCGAATCAATCTAGCCATTACAATATCGGCCGCACCGAGCCTGACAAAAACCCATGGGAGACGAGAAGAAATATGATGGAGCATGAGATCCTATTAAAATTTTGCTCGAGGAATCCCTCACGCGACAAAGGAATGAAGTGATGGACAACTTCACACAGATCCTTCGACGGTTGCCCACGGGAGAAGCATCTTCATCAAGCGGCCACGCAACCTCCTTCAAGGTAGATGCAAAATTTGATATTCCATTATTTGAAGGACTGATAGATGCAGATGCTGTAGATAAATGGTTGAATCTGCTTGAAGGATATTTTTCAGTCCACAATTTTTCCGATAGGGAAAATATCACTTTCACACTCCTTAAGGCCGTTCCCCATGTTAAAGAGTAGTGGGATACTTACTCTAAGCAAAGGGCCATGGAGGAATCTGCAATATTCGTGGTGGCCCCTACATGGGATTCCTTTCGAGACGCCATTAAAGAAAAATACTACCCTGTTGGAAGATGCGAGGACCAATACACCAGATAGACCACTCTACGTCAAGAAAGAGATCAAAAATTACCAAATTTCACCAATATTTTCCATACCCTATGCACCAAATTGGGTATCAAAGACTCTGAGCGTCATCTGGCGCTCAAATACCGCGGTTGTTTACATAGATACATTCAAACAGAAATGGAGTTCCTGGACATCGACTCATTGGGCACGACTTATAGATCCACTATCAAGATCGAGCATAAATTTAAGCAGAAACGACGAGAGTTTGGATCTGAAAACCCCTCACAGTCGAAGTAGGGAAAAGGAAACCCCAACCCATACAACAAGGGACCAATTCGAGATGGCCGCCCTCAGGACAACCATTCCTAGCCACAACAAAAGAAGGGTAGTGAGAAGATGAAGAAGGACATGGGAAAATGGTGTGAGTACCATAAAAGTCTTTGGCACAACATCGAAGAATGACGCTCCAAGGAGTCCCTCGTGGTCGAGCTGAAGGATTCCGAGTCAAATCCTAAAGGAGGGAAGAAAATTATCGATGATGAACCCAATGCCACTGTCTCTACCACCAAAGTCCAACCAAGCGAACCAGAAGAACCAGAGGAAGGGGAACGCCTCTTTCACTCACAGATGTGGGTCAAGGGGGCTTTGATTCATTTCATTGTCGACAACGGTAGTCAAAAGAACTTGATTTTAGCAGAGGTCGTCAACCGACTGGAACTGGAAACGATGCTGCACCCACAACCCTACACCATCGGCTGGCTTCGTCAAGGAATAGATCTCTGTGTCAGCCAACAGTGCCGTCTACACTACGACATCAAGCCTTTCAAAGATGAGGTACTGTGTGATATTTCTCCCCTTGAAGTTTGTGATGTTCTTTTAGGGCAACCATATTTTTGGAAGCGTCATGCTGTGTATGAGTCTAAACTCTGCAGTGTTATTATTACTTTGGGTAGACAATTGTACAAGATCCTAGAGGTAGCGTCACCTACTGCTATTTTTCTAATCTCTGCTAAGCAATGCAGTAAGGTCATTTCAGAGACCGTGAAGTTCGTCTTCTTTTTGATCCGTGCTCACAACAAGCAAAAGGTCGCCTCCACATCCGTGGCCTCTACACAACGCCTCTCTTTGCAACAACAACAAGTGGATGAGATTATGGAAGAATCTATAGACATTTTCTCCTCACCTATAGGGGTACCGACACACTTCCAAGTCAAGCATCCAATTGATCTGACCCCCAACACACCTCTACCTAATGGACCAGTCTATCGGCGCTCGCTGATGGATAATGACAAAATCATGCGTCAGATTTGAGAGCTTCTTTAAAAGGGGCACATCAGACCCAAATCCTCCCCTTGCGGAAGCCCGATTTTACTGGTGCAGAAGAAGGACGACACTTGGTGACTTTGCATTGATTATAGAGCCTTAAACAAAATCACAGTCAGGAACCGCTACCCCATTCCCAGGATTGATGACCTTCTTGACCAACTCAAGGGGGACAAGTTCTTCAACAAGATTGACCTAAATTTTGGATACCACCAGGTTCCCATCGAACCAACTGATGTATGGAAGACAACCTTCAAGTCTAAAGAAGGTCTCTACGAATGGCTAGTCATGCCCTTTGGCTTAACAAATGCACCAACCGATTTCATGAGATTGACGAATGATGTATTGAGACCCTTCACCAACTCCTTTGTGGTAGTATATTTGGATGACATCCTCATCTTCAACAAAACGTGGGAGGAGCACATGCGGCATATTCGACAGGTTTTGAGCACTTTGTGGCAACACAAGCTTTATGCCAACTTGGAAAAATGATCTTTTGGCATGAACAAGGTCCAATACTTGGGCTACATCGTTGATGAGCATGGGGTACATGTCGATCTAGCTAAGATCCAAGTCATCCGTGACTGGCTAGCCCCGACCACACTGACCGAGCTTTAGATATTTTTGGGACTAGCCAACTTCTACCGATGGTTTGTGTTGGGATTCTCTCATATTGCATGGGTCCTCATCCAGGTGAGCAAGGCAGGTGGTAGGGTCAAGTTTGTGTGGGGGAAGGAGAAACAATGAGCATTTGATGATATGAAGCATCACTTGTGCTCATCTCCAGTACTGTCCTTGCCTGATCTGCAACAACCATTTGAGATTAAGACTGATGCATCTGACTATGCTGTGGGAACAGTTCTCACTCAACACGGGCATTCAGTGGCATACCATAGTGAGACACTCTCCGATACTGTCTAGAAATACCCCACCTATGACAAGGAAATATATTCCATTGTACAAGCCTGCCGTCAATGAAAAAATTATATTCTGGGGAAAGAGACGATCATACAAACTGATCATAAGCCTCTGCAGTTCATACAGACAAATGTGAAATTGTAGAACGACCGCCATCAGATGTGGTCCACCTACCTACAACAGTTCCATATCAACATAAAGTATAAGACATGTATCTCCAATCGTGTTTCTGACTGCCTCAGTCGACCTCCTATCGATGCACTCACCACTATGCTCCATTCCCGTGGACATGAAGCATCTGAGTGGCCCCAACTTTATCAACAACATCAAGACTTCACCAACACCTACCATCTCTTGGGTACATGCGCATATGTCACTGATTTTCACATTCAAGACAGATTCTTATGCCACCTGTGCCATCTCTATGTTCCTACTAGCGAGTGTGCGAAGCTAATTTTGGAAGCTCACTATAGTCGCGTGGCAGGACATTTTGGCATAGAGAAAACTGTGGCCGTTTTTCAGAAACATTTTTATTGGCCAAAATTTCGACAGGACGTCAAAAAGTATATCAGATCTTGCACTGCCTGTGCCATTGCCAAACCAACCATCAAGAAGCAAGGCTTATACACTCCTCTTCCTATTCTCGAGAAGCCTTGGGAATCCATCTCAATGGATTACATGTCTAGCTTTCCATCCACCAATCAAGGAAATGACTGTGTTTTCGTGGTCGTTGATTGGTTTTTGAAGATGGCCATCCTCACAGCCTGTAAGAAGAATTTCATAGCGGTAGATACTGCCAATCTCTTCTTCGAACAAGTGTGGGTCCACTTTGGGATACCACAGACCATCATCTTTGACCGATACAACAGGTTCCTCAACACCTTTTGGTCGAGTCTCTAGTCTCTGTTGGACACCAAGCTCATCAAATCCACTACTTTCCACCCCCAAATCGATGGCCAAACAGAGGTCATCAATCAGATGATTGTGCACATCCTGTGCATGTACAATTCGAAGCATCCACGTACATGGGACAAAGTCTCCCATATGTCCAACACAGTTACAACAGGTCTCTCCATAGTTCCACCGACCATAGCCCATTTCAGGTGGGTCTGGGATTCCAACCCTTGGGACCCATTGATGTTGCACTTCCTCTTTCCATCGCACAGACAAAATCTTCCCCTGATCAGTCTGCGATCGACAAAACCACCATTTTCATTGAGAGGATTCAACACATCCGCCGACAGGTCCAGGAGATTTTGCAGAAATCCAATGCTAAGTACAAGCAACGCCATGATCAACACAGGGTACCACTCCAGTTTTAGGTTGGAGACAAAGTCTAATTACATTTGAAGAAGGAGTGCCTCACCGGGCCCCATCGGAAGCTTCACCCACTTTGTTATGGGCCTTACACTATCACCAAGGTGGTGTGTAGCAATGATTTTGAGCTCAACACTCCACCCTTCCTTGGTCTGCATCCAATATTCAATGTGGACCTTCTTCGACCATATTTTCCACAATTATTGGATGCCTTTGAGATCACAGAACAACTAACACCCACATAGCTCAACCTTGACTACATGGAACAAGCATCCAYTGATCAGATAGTGGACACACAGGTCAAGGGCACTCGCTAGCAAYGAATCCAACTTTATCGGGTTGTCAAGGCAAGGCAACTCCTACACCAAGGAAAGTGGCTCAAATGGGGCCAAATCCAACAAAAWTTTCCTCACCTAATGGGGGAACTCAATGCAATGGAGACCATTTCTTCCTAAGGGGGGAGGATTGATCCAGATGGATATTGGTGGCCACCCACCTATTCCAACTGGCTCCTCGTGTTCGTTTTTTTTCCAGAAAGTTCTTATGTACTGCTTTGTAATTGTGGGTTCTACACTTCTGGGGCTGTCTAAAGCCCCACACATCCTCTAGGTGGATACGGGTGGCCTCCCGCCTAATCCAACTGGCTTATTTTGTATTTTTTCATGTTAGCACATCTTGCTGTACTTCCGGGGCCGTTTTGGGGCCCTAAATGTTTTTATTTTGGCTCGCCACAATCAAACTATAGATGGAGTCAGATTTTGACAAAGAAATGTGTAGTTATTTGAAATAACTTTCCAACGGGCTATCACGCTCCTAAAAAAAAGGTCATATGCAAAATTTACGACCTTAGGAAGTTGAGGTACCAAATTACATCAACTTACCCATAGGGCCCACATGAATTTTGACGTTTCACCTTCTAGGGTTAGGTTTTTAGATGTCTAGGGTTTTGGAATTCATGAGTAATATCAAAA
The DNA here is from genome assembly GCA_009831015.1 of Picea engelmannii. Classification (NCBI taxonomy): domain Eukaryota; kingdom Viridiplantae; phylum Streptophyta; class Pinopsida; order Pinales; family Pinaceae; genus Picea; species Picea engelmannii. Next base: position 55,085 of record ML787953.1, on the reverse strand, counting down.
ATACCTCTGGAGCCTCATTGTAATGGATTCTGCTCAGATGGATGCGCATAGTAGCCACATCTCTTTTAAGGGATATCTACCACCATTCGAGCAAGTTTCAGTTATGTAGTTTTACAGTTTCAACCTATTTCATTATTTAATAGAAGATATTGTTCACTGGATATTTGTGTTATTCTTCATATCTCCGTGTTTATTGTATTCAGTCTGTTAATCATTTAGTTCCGCTCCTAAATCCAGATCAGGGTGTCTCAATGACCTGAATGGAGTGGAGTTGGGATATAATGCGAGAATGACCTTTTTTGAGGATCTTTTCCATTCGATGGGAACTGATGATCTCAGGGGAACCTGCTATGATGCCTTGAAACTTATAATGTTGTCCCTCCTATTGGAATTGCATGGTTAATTCCTTAAAATCCATGAGAATGGGCCCAAGAGTGCGTAACCATTCGACACCAAGCACAATGTCACAATTTCCCATGTTTATAGAAAACACATGAGATTTCAGGTGATACTGACCAATTTGGAGCCACACATTTCCACAATATCCCCCACATTTCATGGAACCTCCATTGGAAATCATGATTTGAAAATTATTGACTGCACAGATACAAAAAATGAATTCTTGGGCAATGCGGTGATGAATAAAATTATGGGTGCTACCACTGTCAACGAGGATGATGACTTTCCGATTCTTAATGTAACCAATTAACTTGAGGGTCTGGGGAGCAGAGAATCCAGTGAGGGCATTAAGTGAAATCACCGGTTCAACTTATAGTGGATCAGAGGGTGGAGTCAGATCAGTTGGTGGTGGTATCTCATCCATAGGGGAAACAACTGCCTGCTCTTTAGAAACATCCTTAGTCATGGCCATAACAAGCTTATGTTCCTTACACTTATGCCCTGGAAAATATTTGTCATCACAATTATAACAAATACCATTGAGTTTGAATTCATCCATTTCTGCCCTGGTTAATTTTTGGATATTGAGGGGAGATGCAGGAGGGGCAAGGTTGGTGGGTTTAGGACGAGGAAGAAAGGACAGTTTTTGGTCTGGGAGGAGACAATTTTTTGTTCTTCCTTGGCTAATTGATTAGCTTCCAACCACGTCTGGGGGAATTCCATGAGAACATGGACACATATTTCATCTTTTAGGCCACTGATAAAGCATTCCCGAAAGAAGGCATATGACATGCCCTCTGTTCTGAAATCCAAGTGCTCAAAGGCGACGATAAAGTCTTCCACTGTCCCAAACTGCTTCAACTTGGTCAAACGACCTAAATGGTGGGTGTCAAAGTCAAAGTGATCATAAATATCTTTAACGAATTGTGTCCAAGCAACATACCCTTGACATGCCTTTCTACGCCATTTCCACCATTGCCAACGTTCTAGATCCATATGTAGGATACCATAAGGAAGCTTGGCTAAATCATCAATAATTCCATTCAAAGAGAAATAATGTTCCATTTGAGTGACCTAGCCTATGGGATTCGAGCCATCAAATTTGTTCACCTCAATTTTTGGAAGGCGTAGCTCTTGAGGAAGGTGGGTGGAATGAGGACCTTGGTAATGGGAAGAGTCATTGTTTTCCTGATAGGAAGGTTGTTCAAAAGAGGTAGGGTTCAGGGAGCGACCCATCAATTGGTCAAGTGTGTCTTTGATGTCTTTGATGTTAGAACATTGGTCCTTGAGGATCTAAATAGAGGAATTGAGTTTGCTAATGTTGGAATTGAGAGTCTTGATGTCCTCCTTATTCTATAGGTTGTCAACAATCAATGTATTGAGTTCTTGGTTGTGGGTGGTGGCCATTTGGGTAGAGGAAAAAATGGGCAGGTGGGTTCGCACTGAATTTTTTTACAGGTGAGGGGAATCATTGCAGGGGGGGAAAAAAGAGGAAGAAAATGGGATAGGCAGTGAATAAGGATGTTGGGAAGGGTGAGTGGGACCATAGAGGAAAATGGTGAAAATTCATAGGTTCCATAACGATAAGGGTGTCGGGAAGGGTGGGTGGGACCACTGCAGTGTCGAAATGCCCAAATTCTTAACATGAAAAAATGTGTAGTAATTTCACAACTAGAATGTAGGAGGAAAGTTTGCATGACAATGAATCTTATCTGTTCCCTTTCTATTCTGTCTTTGTCCCAAGGGTTATGTTTTTCAGGGTTCCTCCAGACAAGGGTTTTCCCTATACTATAGCTCTTTGATATACGTACGAGGTCGAATAGTAGTACTCAGCCAAATATCTTAGGGCACCAACTAAGGAGGCTAGACCACACTACCCGATTACCCAGGTACTAGAGAGTATCTTCCCGAGTGCTGTTCTCGGTGGCACTATAGTAGTCAGGTGACCGATTGGTTGATCTATAACGTACTTTAGGATGACTAGGAAAGTCCATATACAAGTGTTGTCTAATGCGTTACCACCCAAAGGGGTACCAACAGGGGTTACAAGGGTGTCCAACAATGTGAGCTTAAGACTTTCTTATATTTCCTATGTGTATGCTTCCTCGACAACGGATTTATGCATTGAATGACAAATCACTGTATTTTAAAGACACCGAAACACATCTCTACCCTGAA
>ML787953.1:28516-40259 GCA_009831015.1 Picea engelmannii | reverse complement strand
GAGGGTATGAAAAACCCTAGCTTGGATATTATTGTAACAGAGCACTGCTCGACTGGAGGTTGCCCCCTCGAAGAGGCCTGTGAACATTGCTATCTGATTCAAAGTGCTATTTCTGTTGCTATTTTGTATATCATTTCTGTGTAATGTGAAGATTATGCTGGATATTTTACTGTTATTCTGTCATTTCTAGCATTTCATTTATGTTCTGCATATTTTATATATCTGGTATCTTGCAGAGATTTATAGTGTCATTTCTATTTTGGAAGGTAAGCTCTACAAGGTACTAAAGGCAGTTCCAATTACTACATGTTTCTTTGATCTCAACGAAGCACTATAGGATGGTAATCTATCAGATTGGGTGATTTGTCCTCTTCATGATTTGATTAGAATATGAATGAAATATCACTATGATTACCAAGGCCTTTGTGTAGGTCTCTCTACATAGCAGAAGCAGGTGGACAAGATGGTGGAAAAATAAAGAATATCTTTGCCTCACCTACAAAGGTGCCTTTGCATTGTCAAGTAAAGCATGCAATTTATTTGACCTTTGATGCTCCTCTACCTAACAACTTGATATCTAGATGTTCTCTTTTGGAGAATGAAGAAATCAAACAATATATTCAAGATATAATTCAAAATGGCCAAATTCGTTCAAGATCCTCATTTTGCATGATCCCAATTGTGCTGGTTGAGAAGAAGGATGGGACACAATGACTCTATATTGATTATCCAACCTTGGACAAAATCATATTCAAGAACTAATTTGCAATTCCCTATATTATCGATCATCTTGATTAGCTCAAGGTTGCCAATTTTTTTAGTAAGATTGATCTAACGTTAGGCTATCACCAAGTGCTAATTGAACAAGTTGATGTATGGAATACAACCTTCAACTCTAGAGAATGCCTATTCAAGTGGTTGGTCATGCCTTTCATCTTGACTAATGATCCAACAACATTCACGAGGATGATGGATCATATTTTGTGGCCATTCACAAATTCCTTCACGATCTCATATTTGGATGATATCCTCATCTTCAGTGAACTTGGGTGAGATGTTTGTAGAACATTCAATAGTTTATGAGCACCCTACAACAACTATGGAAATCTAGATAAGTGCTCATTCAACATGCAAAGCATTTGGTATATTGTGAATGAGCATGGTGTGCACATAGATCCAACAAATATCCAAGTCATTCACAACTTGCTAGCCTCAAATACAATAACAGAGGTCCGCAATTACCTTTCCCTTGCAAACTTCAGCTACAGATTTATGTCAGGGTTCTCACATATCGCATGGCCCCTAAGCCAACCGACCATGGGTGGAGCCAAAGACAAGTTTTTTTGGGATGAGTCATAATAGAAAGTAGTTAAAGATCTAAAACACCGCTTCTATTCGCCACCAATCTTCATTATGTTGGACTTGAAACACAAATTTAATATTGAGATATATGCTATTGATGCATTCCTCACTTAGCATGGACATTCATTGCACTGTCATAGAGACTCACTATTTGACATAGTTCATAGGTACCTCACCAACAAAAAGAGGATTTAATCAATTATGTAGGCATTTTGATAATGAAAGCATTATATTTTGGGAAAGTAAATGACCATCCACATTAATCACAATGCCTCAAAAATTCATGTAGACACAAGGAAAGTTACAAAATGACCATGATTAGAAGTGGACCATGTACCTGTAATAATTCCACTTGAACAATAATTACAAGAAGGGTAGGACAAACCAAGTTGTGTATTTTATCAACTGACCATTGGTTGTGGTGCTAACACAATGCTTAATTCTTATGGACATTATATTTCCCAAGTGGCCCAATTGTATGACAACGACATTGATTTCATTCCTACCTATTGTATACTAAGCGCATAGAAACAAGTTTCACATTTTCACCTCCACGATGCACTTCAATGCCACTCGGGCCATCTCTGTGTTCCTTTAAGTGAGTGCAACAAACTAATTTGGGAGGAGTATTACAATTAGGTGTTATGACATTTCGATGGAGAAGAAAATGGTAGTTCTATATAATTACTTCAATAGGTATACCAAATTGTGCACTACCTGTGCCATCACCTAGCATGCCATAAAGAAGCAAAGGTTGTACACTCCTCTCCCTACTCCAAACATGCCCTAGGAGTCAGTCTCCATGGTAACTATTATGTATTTATGGTTGTTGATTAATTCTCTATGATGGCCATTTCGACACCTTACAATAAGTGTATCACAACATAAGCCGCTACTAAGCTATTCTTCGAGCGTGTTTTGGCTCATTTAGGGTTTCCACAGACCATTATTTTAGATAGGGAGAATAAGATATTAAGTAATTTTAATCCCTAATTAGTGGCACATTACCCCTTAATTGGGGCATATTACATTAGAACTGTTATTTTATTTATGTCAGCTTGGGTCCATTAGTTGTAATTGTACCTCCTAGTCTCCTCTATATACCAAGGAGACCTTTTCATTTGGAATCATCTTGTAATTGTGAATTCATATGATGTATAAGGAGGTTTCCCCATCGAAGAGGCTTATTATCTGAATTTATCTCTTTGTCAAGGAGTTGAGTACTTATTCTAAGGTTTTTATGCTATTTTGATATTTGTTTTTTATCATTTAGTATCAGAGCTAGACAATTCTTGAGACTGGCTTCTTCAAAACAAGCCTTCTTGGAATTTTCGCTACAATTTTTTTTCTAGATGGTTTTAGGATCTAGAATTTCTATGGTGTAGTGGAGACATATAGATATAATTTTGGTCCAAATTTCAGATATTTTTTCATTATATTTTTGGAGATACATTCTGTTCAAGTTAGGGTTTTTGACTAGTCCTGAAACTAGTTTGAAGCAAGTCTTCTTTGCATTTTTGGTCCCAATTTTTTTTTTGGCTTGGTTTCAGGTTTTGAAATTTTTATAGTATGAAGAAGGAATAGTGAAGTAGAGTTTTTACAAATTTCTGCCCTTGATTCATTGTACTTTGAAAGTTATTCCCTGAGGAAATTAGGGTTTTTGGCTGGTCTAGATTTCAGTCTAAAACAAGTGTTCTTGGGAAAACTGTTATATCTGAAGCTAAAGACCTCCAAATTGAGTGATACCTGTTCCATTGGTTACGGCACGGACCTAAGGTTTTCTAGTATGAATTTAAAGTTCTGAAGTGAATACATTGACACGTGTCAGTTTGTACAAGTTCGCTCTCTTGAAAGGGAAAAAATCAACACATCTTGGGAAAGTTATCATAAAATTCTATTGGAGAATACAATATTGGTCTAACCTATGGGGGTGGAAAGAAGACACATCATGATACCTAAATTATAAATTTTAGACTTAGAAGGGCCGAAATTGCAGAGCTATAGCAAAAGAAAGGTCAGCTAGTAGAAAAGTTTCCAAATCAGGGTTTTAAAAGGTGCATTTGTTTTTGGAAATTTGCATATCTTTTGACTAGAAGATCCAATTAGGGTGATTCAAATGGTGGAATAAAGTGGGATAAAATGAGTATCACATAAATTTGGTATAATCTTAGGTTTTTTTAAGTACAAACATATTTCGACGTCTTTAAACGTAGGATATGTCGTTGCTTGTCAACGCTACAACCCGGGGACTGTGTGGTTCTTCCATGTACCTAGAGTATATCAGAAGGCCCCTTTCTAACGGTTTCACATTAGAAAACAATGCTACAGTTTTGAGATCCCATGTAACTAGCGTATATCGAGAGACCTCCTAGAATCCTGAGACCAACCAAGTAAACCATTTGGTCGTCTTGTTGCTATAGTACACCGAGAACAACACTCGGGGAGATCACTCTTTAGTACTTGGGTAGTCAGATAGTATGACTAAGGGCATGGTCAAGCCTCTTTAGTTAGTGCCCTGAGATATTGGGCTGAGTACTATTGTTGGACCTCACACATATATCAGAGAGCTATAACACCCGACACTCCCTTGTCTGTGAGGACCTCTTCCTAAGCCAATTATGAATTCCTACATTACAGTGATACTTGGCCAACATGCCACCAAAAAAGGGAGCTTCTACAACAAATAATCCCTAAGACAATCCTACTTGGACTCTTGAGGAAGGTGAAGAAATGCACAAGGTCATAGATGATTTACAAAAGAAGGCAGTAAAAAAAGAAGAACTACAAAGGATGATGGATTCAACTGAAGCTAAGATGGAAGCGATGATGAATATTAAGATGGATGGATTAAAAGAGGAGATCATGGAAGGGTTGAAAAAGTTGCTAACAAAGAGGCCACATGAAAGTGACAATGTATCCCATGAAATTCATGATGAGGACACAAGGAAGATGAATCAAGACTGGAGAAACTCTATCTTTGGGTTTAAGACCAACCACTTTCCTAAGATCGATATGAGAAATTTTGATGGCAAGGATCCAATCAAATGGATACTCCAGATGGATTAGTTCTTTGATCTACATGATGTGCCTCAAACACAAAAGGTATGAATTGCGTCTTTATATTTATAACCTAATCAGTTTATGTAGTATCGATGGATTTTTTCTCGCAATTCACTTGTTACTTGGACAATTTTCATGGAAGAAATGATAACACACTATGAGGATACAAGGAGCAATACCTTCTTCAACCAATTGATAAATCTCAAGCAAAAAGGGTTTAGTTGTGGAGCACATTGAGAACTTCCAAAGATTGAATATAAAGGTAACAAGTATTCCATATGAGCACCTGATTGATTTCTTCATAGGAACTTTAAAGGATAACATTCAACACGAGGTTCGACTTTGGAAACCCAAATCATTGGAGAATGTGTTCAAGGTGGCGAGAAATGTTGAAAGTAAAAATCTGGCTATGGATACTAGAAGGACCACCCCTAACATATATTGAGAGAATAATATTTCTTCTTCTAAACCACCTCAACCTACAAGGTTAACACCTCAACAATTGGAGGAATGAAAAGAAAAAGGTTTATGCTTTAATTGTGACAACAAGTACAGTAAGGGACATAAGTGTGGTTAGAAGAAATAATTCTACATAGATTGTGAAGAGGAAGGAGAACAAGAACAAGAGCCATCTCAAGATGAAGATGTAGAAGAGATTTATTTTGAAGAGATGACTCCCACCATATCATGTCATGCATTGGATGGAATTAGCACTCCTCAAACCCTCAAGATCAAAGGATATATCAAAAATAAAAAGGTAATAATGCTAATTGATTCTGGTAGTACTCATAATTTCATTCACTGCAAATTAGCCAAAGATCTCAATTGCTTTATATAGCCAACGCCAGAGTTTCAAGTAATGATTGCAAATGGAAGAACTATCAATTGCTCAGAAAAATACCATAAGATCAATATTACTATGGGGGAATATGTAATGAATATTCAAATTATTTCTATACCCATGGGTGGTGATGATGTCGTACTAAGGGTCCAATGGTTACAATCATTGGGAACAATGGATTTTAATTTTCAAGAACTTCTCATGAAATTTTCATTGGAAGGAAAGGAATTTGAGTTAAAGGGTATCACAAAGAAACCCAATAAGGTGGTAAGCTCTAATGGCATGAAAAAATTATTGAAAAAGGGGCATGAGGGTGTAATTGTACAACTATGCTCACCATATGTTCAAACATCTAAGCCATCTATTCCCCTAGATCTCCAAGGGATCATTGATAAGCATTCCAAAGTTTTTGAAGATATTCCCAGAGGTCTTCCACCCACTCACGATCATGATCATGCTATTCACTTAATTCCTGGGAGTGATCCTCCTAACACCAGGCCTTACAGATACCCTTATGCCCATAAGAGTGAAATTGAGCGTATGGTTGAAGAAATGTTAGAGGATGGAATTATTAGACCTAGACAAAGTTCTTACTCTGCACCGGTGGTAATGGTACTCAAGAAACAAGGCTCATGGTGTATGTGTCCAGATTATAGAGAGCTCAATAAGATCACCATTAAAGATAAATTTCCCATTTCTGTCATTGATGAATTGTTATATGAACTACATGGAAAAATCTACTTCACAAAGTTGGATCTCTATTATGGGTATCATCAGATTAGAATGAAGGAATAAGATATCCCAAAATTAGCATTGAGAACTCATGAAGGCCATTATGAATTTTTGGTCATGCCTTTTGTCCTTACAAATGCACCTTCCACATTCCAAGGGTTGATGAATTCCATTTTCAATCCCTTCCTTTGAAATTTTTTGTCAATATTTTTTTATGATATACTAATCTATAGCAAGTCTTGGGAAGATCATGTTTGACATGTTGATAGGGTCCTACAACTACTAAAGAAGCAACAACTATATGCCAAACTGTCCAAATGTTTCTTTGGGGTGAAGGAGGTAGGGTATTTGGGTCATATTGTATCTCATGAATGTGTCAAGGTATACCCTAACAAGATTAAATCCATGATGGACTGGACGATTCCCAAAATATTGAAGAATATTAGAAGATTTTTGGGTCTAACAGGTTATTATCGCAAGTTTGTTCCTAACTATGGAAGAATAGCAACACCTTTAACTGCATTAACTGAGAAGGATGCATTTTCATGGACTCCAGAGGCAACTCAAGCTTTTGAACAACTTAAATAGGCAATGTGCAAAGCTCATGTATTGACCACATCAGACTTCACAAAAACCTTTATTATGGAATGTGATGCCTCGAGAAATGGCATTGGTGTTGTTCTAATGCAAGAAGGAATGCCCCTTGCCTTCAAAAGTTGTCCACTCAAGGGAAAGGACTTACAGTTACACAAACCCATTTATGAGAAGGAAACGATGGAAATAATACATGCATTGAAGCAATGGCCCCCTTAACTAATAGGTAAGTACTTCAGGGTCAAAACAAATCATGACAGTCTTAAATACTTCTTGGACCAAAGACTATCTTCGGAAGAGCAACAAAAATGGGTGACCAAGATGTTGGGTTATGCCTTTGAAATCATCTACAAAAAGGGGAAGCATAATGTTATGGTAGATGCACTCTCAATAAATGATGAAGATGTTGAGGCATTTCTCTGTGTTATTTCTATCATCCAACCACATTGGATAACAAAAGCAAGGGATGAATGGAAGAATGACGAAAAAGTGTGGACTGCCATTCAAAGGTTGCAACAAGATTTCAATGCATCCGATAAATTTACATGGAAAAATGATTCACTATGGTACACCGATCACTTATATTTATGTAAGAACTCCCAACTCAAACAAAAGGTACTTTTGGAATTGCACACCTGTCCGGTAGGAGGGCACTCAAGATTTTTGAAAACCTATCATAGGGTCAAGAGGGATTTTTTTTGGGATGGCCTTAAAACTGATGTTCACAGGTTTGTGGAAGAATGTTTGGTTTTCCAACAAAATAAAGTGGAAATAGTTAATACCCCATGTATTTTACAACCATTATCCATTCCAAGTCAGCGTTGGGAGGAGGTTTCTATGGATTTCATCACAATGTTACCAAAGTCTGAAGGAAAGAGTGTCACCATGGTGATTTTGATAGACTTACCAAGTAAACACACTTTTGTGCACTCTCTCATCCTTTCAAAGCCAGTACAGTTGCTATCAAATTGATGGAGACGGTTCACAAGCTACATGGAAGCCCAAAGATTATTGTAAGTGACAAAGATCCCAGCTTCACTGGACATTTTTGGAAAACATTATTTTCTTGTTTGGGTACTCAATTGGCCCATAACTCATTTTATCATTCTCAATTTGATGGACAAACTGCAACAATGAACAAATGTCTAGAAGGATACCTTCATTGCTTTGTCTATGATAAACAAACACAATGGTTCAAGTGGTTACCTTTGGTAGAATGGTGGTATAACACGTCCTTTCATACTACGACAAAAATGACCCCATTTAGGGCACTTTATGAATATCACCCACCATCCATCACTTCTTCTCTAAAAGAAAAATCTAAGATTCAAGCAGTGGAAGATCACATCGAGCATCAACAACAAGTTCTCCAACTCTGAAGGACAACTTGACCATATCACAAAATCGCATGAAACAACAAGCAGATCAACATCATAGTGAAAGAAGTTTTGAAGTAGGGGATTGGGTATTTTTAATACTACAATCATACAAACATATGTCCCTCAAGCAAGCTAAGAAGGATAATAAATTATCACCGAAGTACTATGACCCTTATAAGGTGTTGAAAAAGATTGATACTATGGCATACAAATTGGAGCTGCCTGCATCTTCACGAGTACACCATATTTTCCATGTTTCTTGCTTAAATAAGGTTATAGGTGACAATATCCCAGTTCAAACTATATTTCCAAAAATTGACAAAGAAGGAAAAATCATATTGGATCCTTAAGCTATCACTGACACAAGAATTCATGAGTTGATGAATAAATCAATTTCAGAGTATCTCATTAAGTGGAAGAAACTACCTGCTGAAGATTTCAAGATGAATTACAAGAGATGATGGATTCAACTGAAGCTAAGTTGGAGGCAATAATGGATACTAAGATGGATGGTTTAAAAAGGGAAATCAAGGAAGGATTGAAAAATTTCCTAATACAGAGGACACTTGAAAGTGAAAATGTATCCCATGAAATTCATGATGATGACACAAGGAAGATGAATCAAGAATGGAGAAACTCCAACTTTGGATTGAAGACCAACCACTTTCCTAAGATCGATATGAGGAAGTTTGATAGCAAGGATCCAATCACATGGATACTTCAGATGGAACAATTCTTTGATCTACATGATGTGCCACATACACAAAAGGTACAAATTGCTTCTTTATATTTATAACCCAATCAATTTGTGTGGTATCAATGGCTTTGTTCTTGCAAATCACCCGTCACTTCGACAATTTTCACGGAAGAAATAATGGCACACTATGAGGATACAAGGAGAAATACCTTTGTTAGGCTCCAATCTACTGATGCAAATTAGAGTGCAAATGAATGTCAATCCGGTGTTTGTAAGACTTAGAGGCACATCCAAAATATATGGATTTAGAGATAACTTTTATTCTTTCAATGGGAATAAACCAAAACCTATTCTAAGAGMTRAATATGGAGGAGATGCTAWKCTTYTGTTCARAAGTMMTTTTCAYAGATCTCAYRAYADTAATMARMAAWTKTTTMCTAAAGGGMATTTGATCAAYARTAAACATTCAAAGAGASATTCAAAAAACTAGYTCAGRGGCTTATCAATGCTAGAAAGACAAAACTCTTATTCAAGAGATGCATTCATTKTTTTCTTTCATTCATTAGCAATCTTCACCAATTCTTGTTAAATAAAAAGTACTGAAAGCGTAAATAACTCAAAAATCATTTATGATCATCCTAATGCTTGAAAGCAAACCACACATTGAATTCTTATTCAAGAAATCATTCACAACATCAGTAAGGATTTGAAACATTAAGCATATTACTTAACTATGGAATTCATCTAACTACAAAAAAGATATGAATAAAACTCATCTACAACAAGATCTGATCTAAAACATTTATCAAAGATTACTTGAAAAGAACATAAAGAAAGAGTGTACTAGTTTGGCAAAGGGGGCCCTCCAATGCTTCACTTGTACACTTGAGTCGTCTCAGCTAAGAAGAAACTTCCAGCAACATTCACATCATCATATCATAGACATTATCAAGAACAAAAATGCAGAACTGATCTCAGGATTGCAAATTCCAAAGTTTCTTCATTCACATCAAGGGTGTCATACTAGTCTATGTCTTAGAGTATTTATACAAGAATTTTGAAACTAATAATGCTAATAAATCTCCTAAAGATCATGATCAGATCCACAAAATATGCTAGGAAGGTCGAATACCCCCTTTAGATCCATAAAATATGAACAAATCCCAAGAAAATCTAAAACTGTCCATGATTTTATGCTAAAACATGGTATTTTATGCTGAAATGGCCCTGTTTGATTAGCGTTGACCAGACACCTGGAAAGCTCAGATCTCGAAGCTGATAGGTAATCATCCATCCTTGTACATCAAGGATCATGACCCAAGTCTTAGATTTCACCCAACTGTCCTGCAAGTACACGAACCTAGGAGCAATTACGAGATTTAGTCAAATCCTGTAATTTCTGATAAATTTTTAATTTTAATGCCAAAAATTTGAAAATTCAATTCTTAAGCTAAAAAATGATAAATGTACCTTGCATAAGTTGTTTTTATGGAAAATATGGAATGATATGGAGACAAAATGGATGGTTTTGGAGGCAAAAGTATAGTTTATAGAGTGAAAAGAAGCATACAAATGTACTCAACATCTCCCCCAAGAGGAAGACTTTGCATGTCCTCATGCACAAAAACAAAATGTTCTTGAACCTATGTTAATGATCTTCTGCCACCTCTGCTGCCTGCAATAATGTATCCACATTAACATGAGCTGTATGAAGAGATTTCATTCTTTGATATTTTTCTTTATATGCCTTCTTCTGTTGAAACCATTTATAGACCTGTTTGGAGATTAATTTGTTTTTCTTTTGAAGCTTCTTATTCTTTTTCTTCAAGGTTTCATTCTCTTCCTGTGCTTTATGGCTTTGAGTCCTTAACATTTCGTTCTTTGTTTTTATGTACCTTTCTAGGACTTCATTTTCCTTGATCTTTCTCTTCATTTTCTTGCTTTTCTTATCAAGTTCTGATGTGGACCCACCAGCTACTTCTTCTATTTGTTCTACTGTCTGTGGAGTTTGAGTTTCATATTTCATATCTTTAATTAATTGTTCCACATCTTTTCTCATTTGTTCATATGTGGAAGTTTCTTGTCCTTCAAAATCATCATTTTCTAATGATTGTGCCTCCAGAGTTTGAATATGTGCATACTGTGCTTGTTGTGCTTCATAATCACTTTCTTGTATTTTTCCTTTTTGAACTCGTTATCGTTTTCTTGATTTCCTTTCATATGCGGTGAAAAACTTGTCTTTTTCCTCAAATTCTTTCTCCCTTTTCACCATGCTTCTTGTTTTTCTCCTCCCCATAGGCTGTTTTGAGCTTGTTGCCTTGGGGTTTTGTATTTCTTCCTCATCATCGGTCACAACCAAGATTTGTTCCTCTTTTTCTTCCTCTTCCACTGTTTCAAAACCATTTCCAATGATAAATTGCTGCCAAGTCAAGTTCTGCTTCTGTAGCTCATGTATGATGATCATTTTAATGAAGCCCCAATGATATAGACTCTTTTCTGTATTCCTCCCTTGTTTTTGGACAACCTTAGCCATCTTAGAAAGGCTTTGCAGTAGAAAGTAGGGCATGTTAATTTCACAGTCACCTTTTAAATGTTGTAGTAGCTTGATGTGATATAGGTAGATAATGCTAAATCTTCCTTCACAAGTTATAAACTTCTATATGAGATAGGCTAATTCATCCCAAGGATGAATCAATCAACTCCTCGGGATTCACTTCTTCCAATTGACTGCTGCCACCCTAGATCTGGAAATAAAAGATGCCCATGATTTATCTTTAAAATGATTAGTTTTGAAATATCTTTCTCCTGTTTGAGGAAGTCCAGTGACATGTGCAATTGTATCTTCAGAGATTCTAATAGTAAGTTTTCCAACAGTAGCCCTTTCCCCATCAAATGAATGAGCAAATTCTAAGGAAACTTCCTCATAATATCCATCAAACTTCTCAAAGAAAGATATCCACTGTTTTTGCTCAAGAATTTGTATACAATCCTTATGAATTTATGATGTGTCAAGCTTCTCTGGTTCATACCTAGTCACCATTCTTTCAATTTTTAAGAGCAAGACCCTAAAATATTTCA
>ML787952.1:481593-498422 GCA_009831015.1 Picea engelmannii | reverse complement strand
TAACCACTTTTGACATGATCTTTTTGGTCATCATGGACATAGTTTCTAGCACAACTCCATTGTCTTTGATTTTATGTGCTATGTTATAGTTGAGTTTAAATGTTCCACACAAGATTAGTGGAATTTAAATGTACAAAAAAAAAAGTGTAACATTTTCATAAGCATTGAACTTTAAAATGTTAAAGAAAATGAAAGAATAAATTGTTAGAATAATTAAAAATAAAACACTCCAAAATATTATATGAAAAATAAAAGTTGCATGTAGTATATTCCATGTCTTTATTTAATGAATATTTTTTCTGTGTATAATGATTAATTTAAAAAAAAATTGATTTAAACTCCCAAAAAAATATTTGGAACTACATATTATATTCAGTAATTCCCTAATATACTATATATTAAGATATATCTATGATGATATATTTGATACTAATATAATTGATCGTTTATATTTAACTAAAACAAAGCCAGAAATTAGATCAATATTTTCCAAATTTAAGTCACTACAAAAAAAATGTAAACTATGAAAGAACCTTCGAAAAATGCTTGTTGTAGCATATCTCAACTTTTTGATTGTTCCTAAAAATGAAAATATGCAATGGAAAGCATTTTTCAAAGCATAAAACTGGCACAGATATAAACACTACAATGCATTACTAGTTGGACAAAACTTTTTTTTTTTTTAACTGTAACGGGTATGGAATTTATTTATCTGAAGTGATGATGGGTCTTTGCCAAAGCGACCCCTATTAGAATGCAGTTTTCTAACTGCTACTACTTTTAATCTACAGCATTCTCAGGGAATTTGAACAAAACTTTCATTGTTTACAATTAGTAGTCCTTTCATGAGTGTGTTGCCTTTGTTCGCCATCTGATCAGCTTCACTGTTTGACTTTCTAAGAATATGATAAAACTTGCAAGAGTCGAAGTCTAGAAGAACTCTCTTCAATCTGACCAAGGTTTTGTTGAGGCTGGCATTGCTGAACCGTGCCTCCATGTTTATTTTTTTTTTTATTATCTCTGAATCTCCAAAAACTTGAAGGTCTTTGACTCCTTTTTCTCTTGCAATAAGGCATGCTTTGAGAAGCCCTAGAATCTCAGCTTGATTGTTGGATTTCTGACCTAATCCCCAGCAGAAACAGTCTTTTGAAGACCCATCTGGGGAGTAGATGACCCCCCAGCACCAGCGACACCAGGATTTCCTTTGGATGCCCCATCAAAGAGTTGGACAAACCTATTTAAAACTACAAAACTAAATTAAAAAAAAAAATGTCTCAATAACATGTTATATTTCCCTAAAAATTATGTAGCTTGATTCTCAACTTTCCTCCCATACAATTCTAACCTCGGATGTCTTTACTTTTTCTCGAACCTAAAATATTTTAGAAAATGGAATCCAAATGACAACTTTGCAACTATCTAAAAAAATCACCTAGCATCCATTAGAGTATGAACGTTGAAAACGTTCATGGAACAACTTATTAGAATAGTTTCAAGCTTTGGTATGATTGTTGACATATCCAGATTTTGCAAAACAATTGTAACAACCAATCTTTAAAAAGCAAGAAAAATAAAATATTCAGTATACTAAAAAAACAAATGTTTCCAAACCATCTTAATCATACAAACCAACTAAAAATGTCTTAAAAAAATGATTTTCTATACATCTCCAAATGCATAATGCATATAAGGGAAGTTTATAAAGTCTGAAGTTAAACCCTAACTCATACACACAATAAGCAAAGACAATGTATACTCCACAGATTAACATTTAATTTAAAATCTTGTATTGTAATTTTAATGAACTTATTGAAAAATATATGTGATCACTTATATAACTTTATTAATTAGAATCATATTATGACAAATACATACATTTTTATGTATGAAACAATGCTATTTGTAATTTCAATGAACTTATTGAAAGATGATATGTGATCATTAACTTTATTAGTTAGAATTATATTATTACAAATACATACATTTTTATCTATGAAACAATGCTTTTTGATATGTTAAATAATAGATGTTACTCTTTTACATCTTCAATGTTCATCTTCGTATAACTTGGAAAACAAATGAAAACTTTAATATTCTACAAGTTAGAGTTTGAAAAAAAACATGTGCGCACCATAGCCACTAACTTAAAGTGGTTGATATAATAACACATTACATGTTTCTAGTCATAGAATAAGGAGGGTGTAAATCAAAAGTAACCTTTTAATTTTTAAATTTGATTCAGTGATCTTTATCTCTGTTATATTTTTTCTCAAAATTTACATAAAATTATCATTATGAAGGTAATATAAAAAAAAACATGTCTCTGGGGTGTAGAACAGTCGGTGATGGAGTGTATTGTTAAGGCACTTTGTTATGTGAATTCACTGGTTCGAAACCCTCGACTACCCTTGTGTGTCACGTGAGGGGTCACGTTGGCATGCCTGGAGGTTATAGTGGTAGCAATCAGATAACACGACCATGTGTCATGCGAGTACGTGCCCAACTAGTTGTTGATTCCACCAGTACAAAAAAACATGCAAATAAAAACGTTTGTGATGAGCTCATGCTGGAAAAAGTTTCTTAAAACATTGAAAAATAGGGCTTTCTAAAATTAAATGGAGAAAAATTTACTTTAGTCATGTATATTATTGGATATTGATATATATGTGGTGGCACAATATGGTATGTCTTGTATGCTTGAAAGTTACTCTATCTTTCCAACTCAATGACTTGTGCAAAAGACTTTGTAGCTTCTCTATCACCAAATCCCATGTTCCTTTCTTCTGCAACATCATAAAACTAGATTACAAGGCCTTCCTTGCAATGCAATTGATAAGAGATCTTAAAAATCAAAATTGAAGAAACTTATCCAATCATTTAACATCTGGCACTTACGAATGGGTTTGTAGGGAGCGCTTTAAAGGGAGGGAAAATAGAAAAAATGAACCACTAACCATAAAAGCCCACATTAAATATCACCATAAGGGAGAATACCAACCATCAAATGGCCAAAGGATTGACCACATAGGGCCAAGCTCCAAACATCATTAAAGGATTATATTGAAACAAAGGTCTACATTAATCTTTGTAATAGGTTCCAACATAGGGCAATATGGGTTGTAGGCATGAAGCTTGTGTCATGACAAAATACATTAAATATGTTTGTAAATCTTCCACGCAATCGAAAAATTAAATCTATAGGCGACCAACCATTTAAACCTACCATTAACAATCCATACAAGATCATTAGTAATGAGCAATCACATGAAAATATCTTCGGAATTTGAAACTCTGGAATTTTATATTTTTCTAATTATTAGTTATACTTTACAAATGTTCATTTCGTTCTACCCTTGGGACAAAACTACCACTAGAAACGCTAAAAATGTTGCACATAAAGCTCAAGCTTCTCATTTTGATATTGCTTATATTTGCATCTATCAAGCGTACCTTCTCTTAATCAAATAAGCATCTCCAATTCAGAGTAGTCATTGAAGTAAGATAATTTGGAGGACTATTTGGTCATTTCTCGTAGATGAGCTCTTCTATGAAAGGAGAATTCTATGTATGTTTCTCTAACAATGCTTTCTATACATGTTGATAAACCTTATAAAATGTAGGGATTTTGGCTAAGATGATATTTGAGTTGGCAATGAAAAGTCAACCAAATGTTTGGATCTCCATGAGAGTTGCCTCTTCTATCCACAATCCCTTAAAAGATAACCATTCCCATCATAGAATATTGGCAGTGAGCCATGACACCCCAAATTGGGGAATTAAATTCCCACTATCATTAGAGAGACAAAGAAGGTTTACCGACATTAGACGCTTATTATTCTTGAGCCTCTTTATGTCTATTGCCACAATTTTCCTAGAATAGCTTCCATTCAAATGGATTCAAATAGTTCTTATAATGGGACCATTTCTCCACATCCTAATATCCCCTAGACCTTGCATCCAATTCTTCTTCCTCATGTCTAAGATGCCTTTTTCAAAACCCAAAAGTAGTCTTTCTTGAGCAATCGAAAATGAGTGTCCATGTACACATGAATAGAGTTGTAACTTCCCTCCTTCTTAACATTGGAGATCTCCTTGAAACTATTTTTTAAACAAATCTCTTCCATTGGGCCATCTGTAATTTTGTAGACCAACAACATTTTATTCCGTAGAGTATTATCTTTTGGTTGCAGAAACTACATTTCATTCTTAAGCTATGAACCAACATAGAAGCAACTAGCAACTAGCAGTGACAATCAATGTGTTTTTTAGCAAGGTGTTCTACCAGACATATCAAGAACTCCTTCACTAGAAAAGTTGTTGTTGTGGTTGACTTCAATATCTCTACACCATACTCTTTCATAGCGGAATGCAATATAGTTGTATCATAGAAAAGCTTATTAAATTGCTTCAACCCTTCACGAAGATCTGTAAAGGACCTTCCGAGGGTGCCTTGTGCATAAGTAAGGCAATGAAGAAATACGTCAGTTCTTATCAAATTCATAGAAAATTTACGAGGGTACTTTTCAATTCAAACGAGTCTTTGTCATGGCATATACGTAAATAATTAATATTTTAGAGGTCGTCATAAAATCGTGAGATTATTTTTAACAAGGCAGCGAGGCTGCGCGTACTGCCTCCAATTTAATAAAGATTATTAAATGTCTTAATAACTATAAATTATTAAAACAATATGTATTTCAAATGCTTATTGTGTTGTTTCCGCCCATTGCATTTAATAAAAAATAAACAAATAAGTTTAACTTAAATTTGCCCAAACCAATTGCCATCATGTTCAAATTTATGAATTTTATGCCAAATTACACCCGTTCTGTCAAAATAATTTTGTTGTCTTGACCAAACTACCCCAGGTTCATGCACAAATTTGGATGGCTGACGACTGTTCGTACAGCTCAGAAATCGACAGGAACAGAGAAGAGTTTATCTCGAGTTTTTTGTCAGCAGATCTTTCAAATTTTTATCAGAAAGATCCGCCTGTAGATTGACATTAATTGCAGTTGATGTGTATAGTGGTCACCTCCTCAACTTCCAAGCCCGAGTGGCCCAACTACTCTGAAATCTATGAATACACCGTCCTTGTTTCTTTGACAGATCAATGAATAGGAAATACAATCTGTATTACAGATCTACATCAGAATCAAATAAATATGTGAATTATTAAATATAAATATAAAATATAAATTCAACTTACCCTTATCCAGTCTGTCATGTCATGTCATTGAGTTAATTTTGATCTTGAAATAAGTGAAGGCTGCAATAACACTATAAAGTTATCAGCCAATGAAATGTAAGAAAATTCAGTTTTTTTTACATATTAAAAAATAAAATTTTGAGTTTGTTATGTTACACATTAAGTTTTTTACAAAAATTTTGAAGTCAACCAAAATTAATAGAGTAGTCAAAGTGAACTCGTCACTATGTATACTGCCTGGGAGGCAGTACAATAAGTAGGATTTGCGATATTTTCTATATAAAAAATATTTAAAAGTTTTCCAACAATTACACGTGGCCAACAGTTAATGTTGATATCAATATTTGTTGTAAAACTCAAAAACAAAATTAACAAAGCGCCCACCGTGGGGCTCGAACCCACGACCACAAGGTTAAGAGCCTTGCGCTCTACCAACTGAGCTAGACGGGCTACTATGCAAGTTCATTAAATTTGTTGAACTTGAATGTCACATGCGATTACAGTGACATGAAATGAATTTTGAAAACGATTTGAAAACCAAAATTTTCGAGATGAATTTTGAAAACGAAAAAAAAAATACTTTAACCAGTAGAAAATTACTTTAATTTAATGTTTGGAAAACAAAAATTTTCGACTTGCCGGATTCGAACCAGCGACCTAAGGATGTCATCAGGATTTTGTATCCAACTACAGTCCTCCGCTCTACCAACTGAGCTAAGGTCGGAAGACGAAAAAAGTGTCTGTCAAGTTTAATAACTAGTAAAAACCACTATGGATCATCTGCAACAATTCAACATGCACGGAAATTAAAGCTACATAGCCATAGAAGATGGATCATCCCCAAAATCCTGTACTCTTCCTCTTTTCCATCGAACATTATTTGTAACAGTAATTAAAATCAGATTACGCTAAACATACAAGGATCCAAACTTATTCCTTGCTCTTTACAAATTTATTTTATGTCTCTACCTGTGTGTGAAAGGTGTGAGGCTCTGAGCTAAATATTTTGTACTTGTACAGTCTGGTCTACTGATAGAATTCACTTTTCCTGCTGCCTATATTGTGCCAATGTGTATATTTTTGTGTGTTTGGGATTTCTTCTATGAAACTTGTATATTTTATGGTAAAAATTCAATCTTAGTGAAAAAAGAAATACCAATGTTGGCTTATAGGGTAAGTAAATGAAAGTGAGGTATTTCTATTGACCCATTAATGTTGAAGTGTCTAACTATATGTGTGTTTGTGTGCCTCTATGTTTGCAAAGATTAGAGGCGATATAGCGGAATATATATTATCACTCAGGGTCTCTTAGTTGAAGAGCAATTTTTATAGCATGAGAGGACATTTATATCCATTAAATATGATGATGATGTTTAGCATCCACTGAGATCAATTGGTTTATCAAACCTTAAGAAGGAAAGCGATTACTTCGATTTCTTTAAAATTGTATTTCTATGCTCAAAAAGCATTGAGAGAAACGTTCCAATATCACTATAGTTTTGATAACTTAGGAGGTTTGTATTGTGGCGAATATTTTTAAATTGGGATCTAATATGGGTATAAACTGATTTTCATCCTCTACCTGCTTAGTGTCACAAAAACATCAAATCTGAACACAAAAACTTGATAACGAAGTTTGTCCCTGGTGGACTACGTCTCTGGGTCCTGCTCTCAAATGGGTAGGCCTTTTCATTAACTCGACAAAAGAATTTGGAAAAATACAAAAGTATACCTCATTCTGGAATTAAGTTGCATAAGCTTTGCTCAGATCAGAAAACAAACAACACCGTTGAATTCATGGCATCGAATTACCCAAAAATGTTTGTCTCCATGCCTCAATCTGACTCTGGAACTCCCAGGCCCAAAATAAATTTTGTCTCGGTTTCCATGCCCTACAACCTGCAATTAACTCTCCTAACATTCGAGGTTGAAGAGTGGTATATTGTAACAAGAACCTCACTACTCAATATAAAATTAGGAGGAAATCTCATGCCAAAGCCTTCTATAAAGGGTGTGTCTCAGTGACTTCATGACAATAGGTTGTTTCCTAAAATCATGATAGAGTGCATAATGCATACCACCTCACTTACCTAATTCCCTATGTATCCATGGTTGGAGTATATAAAAGGCACCTGATGCCTCCAATAATCAAGATAGGATAGAAGAAAGAAGTGATCAATCTAGTATAACTAGGCAAGGGCCTCTAATAAGTCCTGTAAACTTTGTGACTAACCGCCTCTTGGAGAAAGCGAGTCAAACATCTCTAGTACGAAGAGTGGAAAAAGTGGCAAGAAACCCTCCTAAATCTCAATATAAACACTAAAATTTCACCCACATTTTTTAATATATGAGATGACTAGGAATGAAGTGCTCCTCTATCTCAACCCCCTATATATGAAAAAGTTGACATATCCTATCCATTTGTGGAATGTGATGATCAAACTCAACACGTATTTAATGGGAACATACCCTCAACTAGCCAAGTGGGATATTGAGTCTATGTAACTTGTGATATTGAATGTAGTCCATACAAACAATGAGGTATGAATTCTGTGAAGAAAGGAACAAGCCTAAAAATGTTCTTAAGGCACAAGGCATGGGTGTTAAATTTGAGTTGCATGATACTTGAGGGACTAGCCATTTTGCAATGGATTATAAGTTGGACCATGATAAATTGGACTCTCTCCAACCATGCCCAATTAACTCATCGTAAATTGGGTCACCAAACCTTAAAATCATAAAGAACTATGAGTTTGATAATTGTGTCAAATAGGTGCATCTTTGAGGGTATGTCATGAAAGTTTACAAGGACACATTGTCGCACAAGCACAAAAATTGTACCCCTTACTAAGCTACCAATGGGAAGCATGCCTTGGGTTGAATCTAGGACTTGTAAATTGTACCCCTAGGTATGTACATGTCATGGAGACATTACATTGTGGGTATCAATTTGCTTATGTAGCAACATTGTTGAGGAATTTTTTGACATGGATTTGGCTAAGACACACAATTTGTTGAATGCATTAGATTAAAGAATTTTCTAAAATGGTGTTTTTGTTATCTTTTATAAAGTAGTGATAAATTTAACTATATTGTAATTGATATCAAATGCCCCATTGTATATTAAGTTTCTGGTCACAAGGGAACATATTTTAAAATGGGATTGTAGGTGTTTCGACTTAAGGCATATATTCTTGTGTAATTATTCCATCGTTAAGAAAATAAGGGTCAAGTCACATGCCATTGTCTTTTGAGAGGGTCTTATTGCAATTAAATGGATCAAATTTATTTTTGGGAAAGTTAATGTCATATGATCCCAATTTCTTGTATTTTGCATTCTTGGAGAGAAGATTCGATGCATTTTAAACCGATGAAGCACAAGAAAACTTGATGCAATATGTAAATTAGTGGCCATTGAAGGAAAAATGTGAATTCCATTGAGGTAGTGGTGTTGGAATATGTTGTGCTGAAGCAATAACCCTTTGAGCTTTTCCACGAGACTAGTCAATATAAATTTGAAAGGGTTATATTTCATTATACTAGAAATATGATCATTGGGTTGTATGGGATTATAAATGGAAATATTTCATAGTGATAGGTATATGGTTTGTAGTGGAAGCTAGGCATTGACAACAAAGCTAGGTTGGAGAGAAATGTCAATAAGGGCCCCCCTAGCGAATTCATTGTATAGTGGAACCTAGACATTGATAGAAACACTTGGTTGAACAACATTCATTGTAACACTTGCAAAATTTGATGACAATATACCTTACATAGGAGAAATACATGGTGATGAGAACATTGGAAATTGTGTGTTGCTTGCGACAATGAAGAGGTGGTGTCACATTCAAAAAGGATAAAATTGGAATGAGGATGCATAAATTATGAATAGGCCACAATTGATTATATTGATTAGATTAGTTGCAATGATGATGTATAGTAGTTGGTACAATGCACGAATATTGGTGCATTGTACAATATAGGGCATAAACGTCATTTGTGGGTGTAGATATAGGGAAAAATATCCAATAGGGGGAAGATAGTTATAAGGTACGTGCATGATGAAACATGTGCAACACGCTAGTGCATGTAAGGCTAAACAGCACCATGGCTCCACATGAACATCTTGGTGGAAGGATCAACGTGTTTATTTTAATCTTTGGATGGAGATGTTTTTGTGCATTGGTCATTGTGACCATTAAGTGGGTGTAAGAATGTATTTTTCACACTTCTATATATATATAGAATTGTGACCATTACATTCGTACGCCCCCTTAATGGTCACAATGACTAATGCACAAAAACATATATAGAAGTGTGACCATTACATTATTACACCCCCTTAATGGTCACAATGACCAATGCAAAAACATCTCCATCCAGAGATTAAAAAAAACACGTTGAGCCTTCCACTAGGATGTTCATGTGGGAAAAAAATAATCCAATGTGTTATTAAATTTGGTGTGTGACACATAGGTGTACTCTCATCAATAAGATTTCATTCCATGGATGTAGGTACACATTTCCTTACTTACATTTTTCTCTAACATTCTCTATTTTTATATTTTGATATGGTCACTCTAACAACAAAGTACATCCACACACCTTGTGAAAACTTAAACTAATCAAGGAAATATTAAGTTGAACCCTAAGGATCACAATTGTAAGATTATTTCAAGTTGGTGCCCAATTACAATCATAAATCTCTCATATAATATATTAGTTAAGCCATTGGCAATGAAAATTTGGCATAGTTAGTTGGAATTTGTTTGTGTAAGGTTGTCGTAGTAAGTAGAAAATGAACCACCAGAAACTCAAGTTGTTTAAAAAGGACTAATAGACTCTTAGAATACTTGATATAGTCAATTAAGTGCCCTACTACTTGTGGTTTACTTGATATAGTCATTCCTACCATTTTTAAGCATCATTCAAGGGCTAATCTCTTATATTTTCAATCGAAAAGGGAATTTTCTCTTTCTTAGGGTTGTAGGTGCACCCTAATGCATTTCTGGGTATGCAAGTTCCCACGACCCACTCGCACACCCCCATTCTATTATTATGTGATATTTTTTAAATTATTATTGCTAATTTTTTCTTATTTGTTTCTAATCTCTAGTGTTCGTTGTCTATGTTCAATCCACTGAAGGTACAAACAATTAGGTACCTATCAGATATTTCTTCCTCGAGTGAGGGAAGCTCAGGAAAAACAGATGGAAATGTCACTGCATCTAGTAGATTTGATACACGAATGACGACCAGATGTGAAAAGGTCAAAAGAAAATTTCGTAGACGCATGGAATTTTTTCTTTCCAAAGGAGGATCATGTTCTTACGATGATGATAACATAGGAGAGATAGAGGTGCCGCTTAGGTATAAGT
This sequence comes from Picea engelmannii, assembly GCA_009831015.1. Lineage (NCBI taxonomy): Eukaryota > Viridiplantae > Streptophyta > Pinopsida > Pinales > Pinaceae > Picea > Picea engelmannii. Next base: position 487,835 of record ML787952.1, on the reverse strand, counting down.
TGATCTCCTAGAGGGAAAACTATTTCATTCCACAAATGCAAGTACACTTTTCTTTGATTTGAATTTCTCTCTAGTTGCATTCTTTGTTTTCTTATTTTCATGTTGTTTCTCTAACAATAATTATCAGAGCCTTGTTACAAAGCTATGATGGTCATAGTATGATCAAAGTTCAATTGTTTGTGTTGTGGATGAAATCTAGGTGGATATTGTGGTAAACAATTTCTTTTGTTATTTTCCCTCTGTCCAAGTTTAGATATTTTATCAGATTTGCCCCAATTTTTTATTAGAAATTATCATACATTAGAGTGGTTTATGGCGATTACAATGGTTTAGAAATATTTTTTTGCATAAATAGGGCTCTCCCACTCTATGTAATCAATTCTATCTATCAATGAATCAAATTACTCTTTGAAACATTTTGGAGTTCTTCATAGGTTGGGAAGGCAAAGATCAATCGCTCGAACTAGACACCACCCTTCCGCTGAGCCATGGTCTTCCTCAGGGAGAATCAGTTAAACAGACAGACATGTCCACCCTCTTACAACTTGGACAAGACATGAATAATTGTATGATAGCATATGAACGAAAGAAAAATGTCTCCCCTCTCACCCCTGGAGCTTCATCCTCTTCTGCACCCCCCTTTATAAATCACCACCACTATTTTCCACTTTTGATAGATCCGTTTTCGAATTGCTTTTTCATTCATTCATGTGAGACCTTCTTTTATTTATTGGGTGGGCGTTGGGAGCAGGATGGACTCTTTCCTGGGCGTTGGGGGATTTTCTACTGTATATTTGTAGGTGCAATTGAGTGCACAGGTTCTACCAAACCTCTTATAGTGATTTATTTTCATTTCGTGAACATATTGATCTTTTTAGGTTTGTTATTTTTGGGTTCTTAAATCATTCCTACTATCTTTTCAGATTTCATCATAATTTGCATTGGTCTCTATTTTGTATTTAAAACGAAAGAAAGAAAGAATTTTTATTAAAGTTCACAAGTAACCAAATTATAGGTCATTGGGAGTAAAAGGTAGAAGTAATAATAGCGATGTGATATTACTAATGACAACAATTAGAAAATAAAAATATAGTACAACAGGGCCAAGTAGAAGGTAAGTGATAAAAAGGAATACTTCACTATGCGCGGAGGAGAAAAGAAGAGAGAAAATACTCCACACCACATGTACAAGTAGAAGTGGTAGAAGAGCTATATCAATCATCACCAATCACCATGAAGGTTTATCTACATCATCGCCAATCACCATGAAGGTACCAATGCAGAGTCTAATAATGTCCTCTATGGAGTGACCGAGATTGAGTAGACCAGGATGAGTAATCATTGGAGGCCAAGTACTACTCACAATAAATCTCCTAACATTCGAGGTTGAAGAGTGGTATCTAGTAACAGACACCTCACTACTCAATCTAAAATTGGGAGGCAATCTCATGCCAAAGCCTTCTATAGAGGGTGTGTCTCGGTGACCTCGTGACAATGGGTTGTTCCCTGACATTATGATAGAGTGCACATTATATACTACCTCGCTTACCTAATTCCCTATGTATCCATGGTTGGAGAATACAAAAGGCACTTGATGCCTCTAATCATCAAGATAGGATAGAAGAAATAAGCGATCAATCTAGTATAACTAGGAAAGGGCCCTGAATAAATCATGTAAACTTTGTGACTAATTGCCTCTTATAGAAAGCGATTCAAACATATCTAGTCCAAAGAGTGGAAAAAGTGGCAAGCAACCCTCCTAAATATCAATATAAACACTAGAATATCACCCACATTTTTTAATATATGACATGACTAAGAATGAAGTGCTCCTCTATCCCAACCCCTTGTATATGAAAAAATTTACATATCCTATCCATTTGTGGAATGTGATGATCAAACTCAACACGTATCTAATGTGAACAAACCCTCAACTATCTAAGTGGGATCTTGAGTCTATGTAACTTGTGATATTGAATGTAGTCCATACAAACAATGAGGTATGAATTCTGTGAAAAAAGGAACAAGCCTAACAATTCTCTTAAGGCACAAGGCATGGGTGTTAAATTTGAGTTGCATGATACTTGAGGAACTATCCATTTTGCAATGGATTATAAGTTGGAGCATGATAAATTGGAATCTCTTACACCATTCCCAATTAACTCATCGTAAATTAGGTCACCCAACTTCAAAATCATAAAGAACTATGATTTTTATAATTGTGTCAAATAGGTGCATCTTTGAGGATATGTCATGAAATTTTACAAGGACACATTATCACATACGCACACAAATTGTACCCCTTACTAAGCCAACAATGGGAAGCATGCCTTGGCGTGAATCTAGGACTTGTAAATTGGACCCCTAGGTATGTACATGTCGTGGAGACATTACGCTGTGTGTATTTGATGTATACACACAATTTGTTGAATGCATTGGATTGAATAATTGATGTATATAATCAACACACGAGAAGTGGGAATACCACTAGCATATGTCAACATCATGGATATCACATGGAAGAACATGAAAAACAAAATAGAATTATCTAAAATGGTGTTTTCTTATCTTTTATAAAGTAGAGATAATTTTAATTGTATTGCAATTGATTTCAAATCCCCCTTATACATTAAGTTTATGGTCACAAGGGAACATATTTTAAAATGGGATTGTAGGTGTTTCGACTTAAGGAATATATTCTTGTGTAATTATTCCACCCTTAATAAAATAATGGTCAAGTCATATGCCATTGTCTTTTGAGAGGGTCCTATTGCAATTAAAGGGCTCAAATTTATTTTTGGGCAAATAAATGTCATATGAGCCCAATTTCTTGTATTTTTCAATCTTGGAGAGAAGATTCGATGCATTCTAAACTGATGAAGCACAAGAAAAGTTGATGCAATATGTAAATTAGTGGCCATTGAAGGACAAACATCAATTCCATTTAGGCAGTGGTGTTCAAATATGTTTTGTTGAAGCAAGAACCCTTTGAGATTTTCGAGGGGCCTTGTCATTATAGATGAGATTGAAAGGGTTATAATTCATTATACTAGAAAGATGATCATTGGGTTGTATGGGATTACAAATGGCAATATTTTATAGTGATAGGTATGTGTTTTGTAGTGGAAGCTAGGCATCGACATCAAAGCTAGGTTGGAGAGCAATGTCAATAAGGGCGCCCCTAGCGAATTCACTCTATAGTGTAAACTAGACATTTCTAGAAATGCTAGGTTGAACAACATTCATTGTAACATTTGCAAAATTTGATGACAATATACCTTACATAGGAGAAATGCATGGTGATGACAACATTGGAAATTGTGTGTCGCTTGTGACAATGAAGAGGTGGTGTCATGTTCGACAAGGATAAAATTAGAATGAGGATGCATAAACTGTGAATAGGTCACAATTGATTAAAGGATTACCAAAGGATATGTTGATTATATTAGTTGCAATGATGATGTATAGTAGTTGTTTCCATGCACGAATATTGGTTCATTGTACAATATAGGGAATACACATCATGTGTGGGTGTAGATATAGGTAAAAATATCTAACAAGGGGAAGATGTTTATAAGGAACGTGCATGATGCAACATGTACAACATGCTAGTGCATGTAAGGCTAAAGAGCACCATGGTTCCACATGAACGTCTTGGTGGAAGGCTCAACGTGTTTTTTTTAATCTTTGGATGGAGATGTTTTTGTGCATTGGTCATTGTGACCATTGCATTCATACACCCCCTTCATGGTCACAATGACCAATGCACAAAAACATATATAGAAGTGTGACCATTACATTCTTAAACCCCCTTAATGGTCACAATGACACATTGAGCCTTCTACCAAGATGTTCATGTGGGAAAAAAATAATCCAGTCTATTATTAAAGTAGGTGTGTGACACATAGGTGTACTCTCGTTGATAAGATTACATTCCACAGATGCAAGTACACTTTTCTTTACTTTACATTTTTCTCTAACATTCTCTATTTTTATATATTGATATGGTCATTCTAATAACAAAGTACATCCACACACCTTGTGAAAACAATGTATCTGAGATAAATTAATCAAGGAAAGTTGAACCCTAAGGATCACAATTGTAAGCTTATTTCAAGTTTGTGCCCAATTACAATGGTAAATCTCTCGTATAATATATTAGCCAAGCCTTTGGCAATGAAAATTTGGCATAGTTTAGTTGGAATTTGTTTGTGTAAGGTTGTCATAGTAAGTAGAAAATGAACCATAAGAAATTCAAGTTGTTTAAAAAGGACTAACTGACTCTTAGAATACTTGATACAGTCAACTAAGTGCCCTATTAATTGTGGCTTACTAGATATAGTCATTCTTACCATTTTTAACCATCATTCAAGGGCCAATCTCTTATATTTTCAATCGAAAAGGAAATTTTCTCCTTATTATGGTTGTAGGTGCACCCTAATGCATTTCTGGGTATGCAAGTTCCCATGCCCAACCCACACACCCCCATTCTATTATTATGTGATAATTTTTAAATTATTATTGCTAATTTGTTCTTATTTGTTTCTAATCTCTCGTGTTTGTTGTCTTTGTTCAATCGACTGAAGGTACAAACAAATAGGAACCTGTCAGATTTTTCTTTTTCGAGTGAGGGAAGATCAGAACAACCAAATGGAAATGTGACTACATCTAGTATATTTGATACGCGAACAACGACCAAAGGTGAAAAGGACAAAATAATTTTTTGTAGAAGCATGGAATTTTTTCTTGCCAAAGGAGGATCATGCTCTTATGATGATGAGAGAATATGAGACATAGAGGTGTCACTCAGGTATAAGTTGATGTTCTCCTAGAGGGAAAACAATTTCATTCCACAAATGCAAGTACACTTTTCTTTTCTTTTAATTTCTCTCTAGTTGCATTCTTTGTTTTCTCATTTTGATGTTGTTGCTCTCACAACAATTATCTGAGCCTTTCTACAAAGCTATGATGGTCATGGTATGATCAAAGTTCATTTTTTTTTTTTTTTTTTGGATGAAATTTGGGTGGATATTGTGGTAAGCAATTTCTTTTGTTATTTTCCCTCTGTCCAAGTTTAGATATTTTATCAGATTTGCCACAGTTTTTGTGAAGCCCTAATATTGGCTCATTACACCTTAATTGGGGCATATTACATTAGTAATGTTATTTTATTTATGTCGTCTTTATTCCATTAGTTGTAATTATACCTCCTACTCTCCTATATATACCAAGGAGACATTTTCATTTGGAATCATCTTGTACTTGAACATTTATGTGGGGTAAAAGGAGGTTGCCCCCTCGAAGAGGCTCATTATCTGAAATTATCTCTTTTTCAAGGCATTGAGTACTTATTCTGAGGTTTTTCTATGCTATATTGATATTTGGTCCTTAACATATGGTATCAAAGCTCAAGGTCTTGGGGTTTCACTGCTACATCTAAGACACTGTGGAATTTTCGCCATAACTTTTTTCTAAAACGATTCAGAAGGAATGTCTTGGAGGATATTTAACAGACGGATCAAGGTATGTTGGGTTAAAATTTCATCTCTTGAGGCCTTATACTTTTAGAGATACAACCTTTGTAAGATAGGGTTCTAGAATCATCCTGAATTGAGTCATTGTGGAATTTTCGCTATAAAAATTTTTCTGTAAAGTTTCAAATCCTAAAATCTAGAGAATATTCTCAAAAATTAGTAAGGTATCTGTGGTAGCAATTTCAGCTTCTGGGTCATCTTAAATTTGTAGATACACCGTGTGGAAGATAGGGTATCTGACTAGTCTCAAGCAGGTGTTCCAGGTAAAACAATCATAAATTCTTCCTAGAGTATCCAAATTGAGTGAGACCAATTGCATTGAATAGTGGACAGCCCGTAGTAGTTATGGTATGAGTGTCATAATTTTATATCAATTATTTTGTGCGGGGCATGCTATACAAGTGAGATCTTCTGGAAAGGCCAAAAATCAACAAGTTGTGGGGAAGTTACCGTAAATTCCACTTAGCACATCCAATTTTTATCAGACCTGTGGCATTGAAGAGAAGAAATATCAGAGACCTACAAAAAATAAAATTTCATACTCAGAAGGGACAAAATTTTGGAGATACAATAAAAGGAAGATTGTCTAGCAAAACCACCTCAAAATCAAGGTTTAAAGTGATACTTGGCCAACATGCCACCAAAAAAGGGAAATTCTACACCAAATAAGCCTCCAGACAATCCTACTTGGACTCTTGATGAAGGTGA
>ML787952.1:436207-476815 GCA_009831015.1 Picea engelmannii | reverse complement strand
TCATCTTGTACTTGAACATTTATGTGGGGTAAAAGGAGGTTGCCCCCTTGAAGAGGCTTATTATCTAAAATTATCTCTTTTTCAAGGCGTTGAGTACTTATTATGAGGTTTTTCTATGCTATATTGATATTTGGTTCTTAACAGTTTCTTATTTGAAATTATCAAAAATTAGAGTGGTTTATGGTGATTAGAGTGGTTTAGAAATCAATTTTTGTATAAATAGGGTTCACACACTCTATGTAATCAATTCTATCTATCAATGAATCAAATTACTCTTTGAAACATTTTGGAGTTCTTCCTCCGTTAATCTAGATTTTCAGGTGCAATTGGGTGCACAAATTCCCCCAAACCTTTTATAGTGATTTATTTGCATTTCATGAACTTATTGATCTTTTTAGGTTTTCTATTTTGGGGTTCTTAAATCATTCCTATTATCTTTTCAAATTTCATCATAATTTGCAGTGGTCTCTATTTTGTTTTTAAAACAAAAGAAAGAAAGAAATTTTATTAAAGTTGACAAGTGACCAAAATATAATTCAATGGGAGTAAAATGTACAAGTCATAATAGCAATATGAGAGTACCAACGACAAAAAATAGAAAATAAAATATTGTACAACATGGCCAAGTAGAAGGTAAGCATTAAAAAGGAATACTAAACTATGTGAGGAGGAGAAAAGAGGAGAGCAACTACTCCACACCACATGTACAAGTAGAAGAGCTATATCAATCATCACCAATCACCATGAAGGTCTATCTACATCATCACCAATCACCATGAAGGTACCTATTCAGAGTCTAACAATGTCCTCTAGGGAATGATCGAGATTACCAGGCTGAGTAATCCTTGGAGCCCAAGTACTACTCACAATAAATCTCCTAACATTCGAGTTTGAAGAGTGGTATCAAGTAATAGGCACCTCACTACTCACTCTAAAATTGGGAGGCAATCTCATGCCAAATCCTTCTAGAGAGGGTTTGTCTCAATGACCTCATAACAATGGGTTGTTTCTTGACATTATGAGAGAATGAATACTCCATACCACCTCTCTTACCTAATTCCCTATGTATCCATGGTTGGAGTATATAAAAGGCGCTTTATGCCTCCAATAATCAAGATAGGCTAGAAGAAAGAAGTGATCAATCTAGTAGAACTAGGCCAAGACCCCGAATAAGTCTTGTAAACTTTGTGACTGACCGCCTCTTGGAGAAATCAAGCCAAATATCTCTAGTTCGAAGAGTGGAAAAAGTGGCAATCAACCCTCCTAAATCTCAATATAAACACTAAAACTCAACAACATTTTTTAATATATGAGATGACTAAGAATGAAGTGTTCCTCTATCTCAACCCCCTCTATATGAAAAAGTTAGCATATCCTATCCATTTGTGGAATGTGATGATCAAACTCAACATGTATCTAATGAGAACAGACCCTCAACTAGCCAAGTGGGATCTTGAGTCTGTGTAACTAGTGATATTGAATGTAGTCCATACAAACAATGAGGTATGAGTTATGTGAAGAAAGGAACAAGCCTAAAAATGCTCTTAAGGCACAAGGCATGGGTGTTAAATTTGAGTTGCATGATACTTGAGGAACTAACCATTTTGCAATGGATTATAAGTTGGAGCATGATAAATTGGACTCTCTCCAACCATGCGCAATTAACTCATCGTAAATTGGGTCACCAAACCTTAAAATCATAAAGAACTATGAGTTTGATAATTGTGTCAAATATGTGCATCTTTGAGGATATGTCATGAAATTTTACAAGAACACATTGTCACACAAGCACAAAACTTTTACCCCTTACTAAGCCGACAATGGGAAGCATGCCTCAAGTTGAATCTAGGATTTGTAAATTGGACCCCTATGTATGTACATGTCGTGGAGACATTACGTTGTAGGTATCAATTTGCTTGTTTAGAAAAATTGTTGAGGAATTTTTTGTCATGCATTTGGCTAAGACACACAATTTGTTGAATGCATTGGATTGAAGAATTTATCTATACAATCAACATACGAGAAGTGGGAAGACCACTAGCATATGATAACATCGTGGATATCACATGGAGGAACATGAACAACAAACTAGAATTTTCTAAAATGGTGTTTTTGTTATCTTTTATAAAGTAGTGATAACTTTATCTATATTGTACTTGATTTCAAATACCCCTTGTATATTAAGTTTTTGGTCACGATGGAACATATTTTAAAATGGGATTGTAGGTATTTTTGACTTAAGGCATATATTCTTATGTAATTATTCCACCCTTAAGAAAATAAGGGTCGAGTCATATGTCATTGTCTTTTGAGAGGGTCCTATTGCAATTAAAGGGCTCAAATTTATTTTTGGGCAAATTAATGTCATATGAGCCCAATCTCTTGTATTTTTCAATCTTGGAGAGAAGATTCGATGCATTTTAAACCAATGAAGCACAAGAAAACTTGATGCAATATGTAAATTAGTGGCCATTGAAGGAAAAATGTCAATTCCATTGAGGTAACGGTGTTGGAATATGTTGTGTTGAAGTAAGAACGCTTTGAGATTTTCCAGGGGACTAGTCACTATAGATGAGGTTGAAAGGGTTATATTTCATTAAACTAGAAATATGATCATTTGGTTGTATGGGATTACAACTAGTTTTATTTGATAGCAATAGGTATGTGTTTTGTAGTGGAAGTTAAACATTGACAACAAAGCTAGGTTGGAGAGAAATGACAATAAGGGCGCCCCTAGAGAATTCACTCTATAGTGGAACCTAGAAATTGGTATAAATGTTAGGTTGAACAAAATTCATGGTAACATTTGCAAAATTTGATGACAATATACCTTACATAGGGGAAATGCATGTTGTTGAGAACATTGGAAATTGTGTGTCGCTTGTGACAATGAAGAGGTGGTGTCACGTTCGGCAAGGATAAAATTGGAATGAGGATGCATAAATTGTGAATAGGTCGCAATTGATTAGAGGCTCACCAAAGGATATGTTGATTAGATTAGTTGCAATGATAATGCATAGTAGTTGGTGCAATGCACAGATATTGGTGCATTGTACAATATAGGGAATAAACATCATGTGCGGGTGTAGATATAGGGAAAAAGATATAACAAGGGGAAGATGGTTATAATGCATGTGCATGATGAAACATGAGAGTGCATTTAAGGCTAAAGAGCACCATGGTTCCACATGAACATCTTGGTGGAAGGCTCAATGTGTTTTTTTTAATCTTTGGATGGAGATGTTTTTGTGCATTGGTCATTGTGACCATTAAGGGGGTGTAAGAATGTAATGGTCACACTTCTATATATATAGAAGTGTGACCATTACATTCATACACCCCCTTAATGGTCACAATGACCAATGCACAAAAACATATATAGAAGTGTGACCCTTATATTCTTACACCCCCTTAATGGTCACAATGACCAATGCACAAAAACATATCTATCCAGAGATTAAAAAAAACACGTTGAGCCTTCTACCAAGATGTTCATGTGGGAAAAAAATAATCTAGTGTTATTAAATTAGTGTGTGGCACATAGATGTACTCTCTTCGATAAGATTTCATTCCACGCATGCAAGTACACTTTTCCTTACTTTACATTTTTCTCTAACATTCTCTATTTTATATGGTCATTCTAACAAAAAAGTATATCCACACACCTTGTGAAAAAAATGCATCTGAGATAAATTAATTAAGGAAACATTAAGTTGAACACTAAGTATCACAATTGTAATCTTATTTCAAGTTGGTGTTCAATTACAATCGTAAATCTCTCATATAATATTTTATCCTAGCCTTTGGCAATGAAAATTTGGCATAGTTTAGTTGAAATTTGTTTGTGTAAGGTTGTCGTAGTAAGTAGAAAAAGAACCACAAGAAATTCAAGTTGTTTAACAAGGATTAATTGAATCTTAGAATACTTGATATAATCAATTAAGTTCCCTACCAATTGTGGCTTACTTTATATAGTCATTCTTACCATTTTTAAGCATCATTCAAGGGCCAATCTCTTATGTTTTCACTCGAAAAAGGATTTTTCTCCTTCTTAGGGTTGTAGGTGCACCCTAATGCATTTTTGGGTATGCAAGTTCCCACGCCCCACCTGCACACCCCCATTCTATTATTATGTGATAATTTTTGCTAATATTTTCTTATTTATTTCTAATCTTGGGTGTTCATTGTCTATGTTCAATCGACTGAAGGTACAACCAAATAGGTACCTGTAAGATATTTCTTCCTCGAGTGAGGGAAGCTCAGGACAAACAGATGGAAATGAAAATTCATCTAGTATATTCGATACGCGAACAACGACCAGAGGTGAAAAGGTCAGAAGAAAATTTTGTAGACGCATGGAATTTTTTCTTTCCAAAGGAGGATCATGCTCTTATGATGATGAGAGCATAGGAGACATAGAGCTTCCACTCAGGTATAAGTTGATAAGTTGTTTTCTTATTTTGATGGTGTTGCTCTAACAATAATTATCCGAGCCTTGCTACAAATATATGATGGTAATGGTATGACCAAAGTTCAATTGTTTGTGTTTTGGATGAAATCTGGCTGGATATTGTGGTAAACAATTTATTTTGTTATTTTCCCTCTATCCAAGTTTATATATTTTATCAGATTTGCCCCAATTTTTTATTAGAAATGATCATAGATTAGAGTGGTTTAGAAATATTTTTATGTATAAATAGGGTTCCCCCACTCTATGTAATCAATTCTATCTATCAATCAAATTACTCTTCGAAACATTTTGGAGTTCTTCATCCGTTAATCTAGATTTGCAGGTGCAATTGGGTGCACAGGTTCCCCCAAACCTCTTATAGTGATTTATTTGCATTTCATGAACATATTGATATTTTTAGGTTTGATACATTGGGGTTCTTAAATCATTCCTGTTATCTTGTTAGATTTCATCATAATTTGCAGTGGTCTCTATTTTGTATTTAAAACGAAAGAAAGAAAGAAATTTTATTAAAGTTCACAAGTGATCAAAATATAGGTCAATGGGAGTAAAAAGTACAAGTCATAATAGCTATGTGAGAGTACCAATGAAAACAAATAGAAAATCAAAATAGAGTACGACAAGGCCAAGTAGAAGGTAAGCACTAAAAAGGAATACTCCACTATGTGAGGAGGAGAAAAAAAGAGAGCACCTACTCCACACCACATGTACAAGTATAAGTAGTATAAGAGCTATATCAATCATCACCAATCACCATGAAGGTCTATATACATCATTTTCAATCATCATGAAGGTACAAATGAAGAGTCGAATAATGTCCTTGAGGGAATGACCGAGATTGAGTAGACCAGACTGAATAATCCTTGGATCCCAAGTACTACTGACAATAACTCTCCTAACATTCGAGGTTGAAGAGTTGTATCTAGTAACATGCACCTCACTACTCAATCTAAAATTGGGAGGCAATCTCATGTCAAATCCTTCTGGAGAGGGTGTGTCTCAATGACCTCATGACAATGGGTTGTTTCCTGACATTATGAGAGATTGCATATTGCATACCACCTCACTTATCTAATGCCCTATGTATCCATGGTTGGAGTATATAAAATGCGCTTGATTCCTCCAATCATCAAGATAGGATAGAAGAAAGAAGTGATCAATCTAGTAGAACTAGGCAAGGGCCCCGAATAAGTAACGTAAACTTTGTGATTGACCGCCTATTGGAGAAAGAAATCCAAACATCTATATTCCAAAGAGTGGAAAAAGTGTCAAGTAACCCTCCTAAATCTCAATATAAACACTAAAATGTCACCCACATTTTTTAATATATGAGATGACTAAGAATGAAGTGCTCCTCTATCTCAACCCCTTGTATATGAAAAAGTTGGCATATCCTATCCATTTGTGGAATGTGATGATCAACTCAACACGTATCTAATGAGAACAAACCCTCAACTAGCCAAGTGGGATCTTAAGTCTGTGTAACTAGTGATATTGAATGTATTCCATACAAACAATGAGGTATGAATTATGTGAAGAAAGGAACAAGCCTAAAAATGCTCTTAAGGCACAAGGCATGGGTGTTAATTTTGAGTTGCATGATACTTGAGGAACTAGTCATTTTGCAATGGATTATAAGTTGGATCATGATAAATTGGACTCTATCCAACCATGCCCAATTAACTCGTCATAAATTGGGTAACCAAACCTTAAAATCATAAAGAATATGAGTTTGATAATTGTGTCAAATAGGTGCATCTTTGAGGGTATGTCATGAAATTTTACAAGGACACATTGCCGCACAAGCACAAAAAGTGTACCCCTTACTAAGCCAACAATGGCAAGCATGCCTCGGGTTGAATCTAGGACTTGCAAATTGGACCCCTAGGTATGTACATGTCGTGGAGACATTACATTGCGGGTATCAATTTGCTTGTGTAGCAACATTGTTGAGCAATTTTTTGTCATGCATTTGGCTAAGACACACAATTTGTTGAATGCATTTGATTGAAGAATTGATCTATACAATCAACATACAAGAAGTGAGAAGACCAGTAGCATATGACAACATCGTGGATATCACATGGAGGAACATGAACAACAAACTAGAATTTTCTAAAATGGTGTTTTTGTTATCTTTTATAAAGTAGCGATAAATTTAACTATATTGTAATTGATTTCAAATCCCCCTTGTATATTAAGTTTCTAGTCACAAGGGAACATATTTTAAAATGGGATTGTAGGTGTTTCAACTTAAGGCATATATTATTGTGTATTTTTCCACCTTTTAGAAAATAAGGGTCAAGTCATATGACATTGTCTTTTGAAAGGGTCTTATTGCAATTAAAGGGCTCAAAATTAATTTTGGGAAAATTAATGTCATATGAGCCCGATTTCTTGTATTTTGCAATCCTAGGGAGAGGATTAGATGCATTTTAAATCAATGAAGCACAAGAAAACTTGATGCAATATGTAAATTAGTGGCCATTGAAGGACAAATGTCAATTACATTACGATAGTGGTGTTGGAATATGTTGTGTTGAAGAAAGAACCCTTTGATCTTTTCCAAGGGACTAGTCACTGTAGATGAGGTTGAAAGGTTTATATTTCATTATACTAGAAAGATGATCATTGGGTTGTATGGGATTACAAATGACAATATTTGATAGCGATAGGTATGTATTGTGTAGTGGAAGCTAGGCATCGAAAACAAATCTAGGTTGGAGAGCAATGTCAATAAGGGCACCCCAAGCGAATTCACTCTATAGTTGAACCTAGACATTGGTAGAAATGCTAGGTTGAACAACATTCATGGTAACATTTGCAAAATTTGATGACAATATACCTTACATATGACAAATGTATGGTGATGAGAATATTGGAAATTGTGTGTTGCTTGTGACAATGAAGAGGTGGTGTCACGTTTGACAAGGCTAAAATTGGAATGAGGATGCATAAAATGTGAATATGTCACAATTGATTAGAGGTTCACCAAAGGATATCATGATTAGATTAGTTGCAATGATGATGTATAGTAGTTGGTGCAATGCACGAATATTGATGCATTATACAATATAGGGAATAAACATCATTTGTGGGTGTAGATATAGGGAAAAAGATCTAACAAGGGGAAGATGATCATAAGGCACATGCATGATGCAACATGTACAACACACTAGTGCATGTAAAGATAAAGAGCACCATGGTTCCATATGAACATCTTGGTGGAAGGATCAACATGTTTTTTTAATCTTTGGATGGAGATTTTTTTGTGCATTGGTCAATGTGACCATTGAGGGGGTGTAAGAATATAATGGTCACACTTCTATATATATAGAAGTGTGACCATTACATATGTACACTCCCTTAATATTCACAATGACCAATGCACAAAAACATATATATATGTGTGTGACAATTACATTCTTACACCCCCTTATTGGTCACGATGACTAATGCACAAAAACATCTCCATCCAAAGATTAAATAAATATGGTGAGCCTTCTACCGAGATGTTCATGATATTAGGTGTGTGGAAGATAGGTGTACTCTCATCGATAATATTTCATTCCAAGGATGCAAGTACACTTTTCCTTACTTCACATTTTTCTCTAACATTCTCTATTTTTATATTTTTATATGGTCATTCTAACAACAAAGTACATCCACACACCTTGTGAAAACAATGTATCTAAGATAAATTAATCAAGGAAACATTAAGTTGAACCTAAGGATCACAATTGTAAGCTTATTTCAAGTTGGTTCCCAATTACAATCATAAATATCTTTGATACGCGGACAACAACCAGAGGTGAAAAGGTCAGAAGAAAATTTCATAGACGCATGGAATTTTTTGTTGCCGAAGGAGGATCATGCTCTTATGACTATGAGACCATAGGAGACATAGAGGTGTCACTCAGGTATAAGAATCTAGTGAAACAATGGACACCTAAGGAACTTTCTTTGTTGAACACTGAATTCATTGTCAACAATAGGATGTATCAAATTCCACCATCCTCCATTCATGGCCCGTGGATATTTTCAATGGATGGAATAACTATAAAATACAATATAGTAATTGAATTGAAGGACTATGTTGGACCATGTTACGATTATAGCGATTGGATGTGGTTGGTCTGGTACATGTGAAGTATGCAGAGATATGCACCTGCCACAAATTATATACAACTAATAAACGATGATAAAAATAAGAGAGGGGCTATCTACATTGATGGAAGGCCTAAAGCTTCCAGCAATATCGCAGGGTTTATAAACAACACATGAAAAAACAAGCAACCGAATTGAATTTATGAGGGAAGCGAAGGGAATTGGGTATTTGTGTGCACGACAAAAAAAATATCTCCCAACGCAAAGTTATTAGTGGATTATCATTTGAATCAAATAGATACGTCGACTAATAGTGTGTGGGTACTTATGAAACATCTCTTTAAGCAACCTCTATGTATTGCATTATAATTTTTTTATCTTTAACATGTAAATGATTAACAATTTTGATTTACATTTAATGTGAATTTTATTATTTGTTTATATAATTTTATTTGAGTGGCAAACACTTTTTTTTTTTTATCTTTAACAATTTTTTAAATATTTCAGGGTTGTAATTATATTATAATATGGAAGGATGATCATGGAAAAGGCCCAGCCGCAGAACATGTAAAGGATTAAAAATTACAACTTACATTATACGTGAATTTTATTATTTGTTTATATAATTTATTTATTTTTGTAGATGAGTGTGATAATCTATATTGCTTTAGAAGGTTATAGTACAAAACTGATGTGGGGACTTCCAGGATCTACCAAAACGAAAACCAGATATGGGGTCCCTGGGTTGCAGAGTCTGATAGTAAATGAGGTATGCCTGGGTCGCCACCTTGGGAAACCGACCCAGACTACCGTAATCCAGTTTAAAAGACAAAAAAAACGTCATCAAAAAGAAATCAGAAAAAGTCTAAGCATAGTGGGGTTAGCTACTACTCTGAGAGACATGACCAGGGTTGGTCCTGTGCTAGTGTAGGTCTGTGGGGTGCTCTTCATCTCCTTCCTATCGGACCACGTTCTCCTCCCTTTGTTTTACCAGGCGTAGCTTTCTGATGCTCGTTGGGGTTCCATTTCTGTTAGCTGGAGTAATGTCTATATGGTGGACGTATTGTATATAGAGATGAAATTGCCCTGCCATCCACTCAAGTTTATCCTACTATCTTTTCTATTCCTCCGCAAGTCTTTTTACCCCTGCCTCCAGGTTACTAAGTCGGTTGAGAATTCCTTTGCTCTCTTTCTTCTGTTCTTTGGATTCTGTCATGTTGGTCTCACTCTGGGCCACACACATCTTACCTATCAACATTTTGGTTCTCCAGACTTCCTCCACCGTCCTATGGTAGAGAGTTATCCTCGGTTGTGTGGCTCTGGGTTCCCTTATCCCCCTTGTTTCTTGGGTTATTTGTGACCAGGATTTTCCCCTGCGGATGTTGTTGATTTCTCTCTCCCATCTTTTGATGGTTGTCTTCCCCTTTGTGCATACCTTCATGAGGAAGGTACTCTTTGCTTCCCTGGCCACCTATTCAATTCTGGTCATCCTCTGGGCGCTTAGTGGAGGTTCCTTCCCCTGGGGGCCTCTCTTCCTGCTAGTTTTCTTCATGCGTACCATCTTCTCTTGTAGGTGGTAGTTCTTGCGTTGGGTTCTTTCCCTGTTCCACTTCACCTCTTTCTAGTATGTAAGGTGACCCCTGTAATTGCAATGCTCAGTTCTATGGTAATTTCTGGTGTCCCTGCCTTTATGGAGCCAACCCAGCTGCGGTATTTTTTGGTGTCTCGTCCTTGCAATCATGGCCTGCTCATCAAGGTGGTCCTTCCGGTCAGTATCCTCTGTTCCAGAGCATGTGCATTTGATGACCTTGTTGTTATCCCAGTGCCAAAGTTGTGTCCTGCTCTTTGTACACCCTCTATTTTTCAATCCCATCGCAGTACTTAGGTGAGGGGTGCTCCGACTTGGCCTTGGTGAAAATTGTCGTCCTTCGTCCTTTGCCCTCTACGGGTTATCTCTTCTGCTTTCCAAAGGGTAGCCTTTGTACTTCTTTTTATTGATGGGACTGTGGTGCCGTACCTTCTCCTGATGTGTGATCTATGTCTTCATTTGTAACCTAATTTGATGGGTGGGTCATCAGATTCTGTCTGGGACCTACATGTCCTTCAGTGTCTTCCGCGCCTCCATTCTTGTCGTAATATTCTGTATTGCTTCTGTTGGCCCAGTCTTTTGCCGCAAGTTGTGTGCAATCTTCCTAGAATTGACCTTGCGAGATGTTTCTCCAGATTTTTTCCAGCTCTAGCCCTTCTTTATCGACCCCCTCATTTGCTATTATGTTCACCAGTCTGTTTGCTGACCTCTGCACCCAATGCAACTCCACAGTGATCCCTATCTACAAGTGCTCCTGGATTTTTTTCAGTAGGTGGGCCAATCTATAGTGCCTTTGTATTTTACCCATTCTAGCACCATTTTGGAGTTTTCTCACTGTGTTGATGACTAGCATTGAATCTCCTTCCACTATGGCATTCATCATCCCCTCCCAATTTAGAATCTCCAGGCCAGTCTCCAGGGCTCTGAATTCTGCGGCGTTATTGGTTGAGTTGCCCAGACTTCCAACATACATTCGTATGATGTTCCCTTTACTATCCTTGATTACTCCTTCCAAACTTGTTCTCCCTGGGTTGCCTTTCGCTACCCCATCAAAATTCAACTTGAGGGAGCCTAAAGGTGGTGGTTTCCAGTTGCGCTCACCTACTTGGAGTTGCGGTGGTTATCTTTTTTTATTGGGGTTGTTTCCACCGTTCAGGTGGAAATCCTCTAGGACTCGTGAATCCTAATCAGTGGGTTGCGCTCTACCTACCTGGAAGTTGTGGCTCATCACCGTCTCGCGTATCATGGATGTTATTGTTTCCTTGATCTTCCCTTCTGGCCAGCTTTGGTTTATGAAAATACGTCGGTTCCTTTCCTTCCATATCAACCATATGCTCATTTCTGGGGAGAGGATCCAACAAGGTTCACTTCTTCTTGTTCACTATAGTTATCTCTCCAGAGCTTGATGGTTGCGGCAATGTTGCCTCAGATCCTGTCAGAATGGCGGAAGATACTTGTTGTCCAGTCCCACAATTCTGCAGTGTAGGCACATTTGTCGAGGAGATGGTTTGTTGTTTCTTCTTGAGTTTTACAAAGATGACATATTGATGGACCAATGAATCCTCTTTTCCTTAGGTTATCCCAAGTTAGGATGTGGTTGTGTAAAATTATCCATTGGAAGATCTTAATCTTTGGCCATTGGGGGATGTTCCATAGCTTATCCCAGTGTTGCGTTGGGTCATCTTGGCCTGGGTCCACCATATAGTGTTGGAGTTATTTTAGGTTGAATTCACCTCCATCCTTTTGGCCCCACCTCAACTGGTCCTCTCCTTCCGTGACTATTATTTTTCTTCTTCCCAGTTCCTCCTCCACCTCTTTTATTGTTGTTGCGGGTATATCGGTGTTCTGAGGATTAATATTGTCCTAGATTCTCCATTTGTTGTGGTCTGTTTCCTGCTTCCAGTACTGATAGACATTGATTTTTCCTTTTGTGATGACGTCCTGTTGGAGTATCCCTCTATCCAGGTTTTCCATCCTTTGTTCCTGTTGCCAGGCGTCCTCCCATAATCTAGTTGTTCTACCATTCCTGATTTCCCAAAAGCTATGTGTCTGAATCCAAGCTTTGTTGCTCCAGGCTAGGTTCCAAATGGTTGAACCTTCCCTGGTTCCTCCGAAGCGGATTCTGTCCTGGTCGCAGATGTTCGGGGCGTACTTTTACTTCCATAGGGTTACCCAAGGTGTTGTAGTTTCTTTGACCCATCTACACCAGATTTTCGCCCCATATGCATTGTTGGTTGTTTGTGGGCCTTGTAGCCCCAATCCTCCTTTGCTTTTTGGCCTACAGACTTTCTCTCAGGCCACCAAGGCCCATTTTTTCTTTGTTTCCGCTCGTTGCCACAGGAAGTCCCTCTGGATGGCTCTTATTTTCTGTAGGATCCCCTATGGAGTGGGGAAGACTGACATCATAAAGTTTGGGATTGCTTGTAAAACAGACTTGGTTAAGATCAGTCTGCTTGCTAGGTTGAGGGACCTATACATCCAGTTTTTTACCCGCTCCTATAACCTGTTTATTACTCCTTCCCAAGTTGACATCTTGTATACTTTGTCTGTCAAAGGAACCCCCAAATACTTGGTTGGGATTGTTTTTCGTTCAAAGCCCAGAATGTTGGTCAAATTCCTTTGGATAGTTGGATTGGTATTAAAGAAAAATATCATCGATTTGGAGTGGTTGATCTCAGCGCCCGAGGCTTCCCCAAAATCTTCTAGGATTCATTTGTAGGCTTTGGCTTCCTTGACCATGGGTATGTCGTGGAGTAAAGTATCATCTACAAACTGTTGGTGAGTTGAAGTAGGGCAATTTTCGAAAGGTTTGAGCCCTGTTATTTCCCCAGTTGTTGTTGTGCTCTTTACGCTTCGGCTAAGGCCTTCCATCATCATAATGAACAGGAAGGGGGACAATGGGTCTCCTTGTCTGATCCCTCTCATGGGCTAGAAAGGTTTGCCCGGGGCTCCATTGATTAGTAGCGAGTATCTTGTTGTGGATACTAGATTGACAATCCATTTGATCCAGTGCTGGGTGAAACCAAAGGCTTCCAAAGTCTTGATCATATAATACCAGCTAATTTTTTCATAATCTTTTGCTAGGTCCAGTTGTATTATCATTCCCCCCCTCTTTTGAAGTTTTAAGGTGTGAATGATTTCATGGGCCTGGATGATGTTGTCCATTATTTGTCTTCCTTCCACAAAGCCTACATGTTCTTGCGAGATAAGAGAAGGTAAGAGGGGTTTCACTCTATTTTCTATTACTTTGGAGATGATCTTGTAGACCACATTGCAAAGTGCTATAGGTCTGTACCGATCCGGGGTATTGGATTCATTTCCTTTGGGGATTAGGGTGATCATGGTAGTGTTTAGTGCTTTAAGGATGGAAGCATACCTTCTAGAGTCTTATACTACCTTATAAACGTCATGTTTGACGATTTCCCAGCAGGCTTTGAAGAAATCCACTGTGAAGTTGTCTGGACCTGGTGCTTTCCCACTGGGCATTTCCTGGAGAGCTTGGTCAACCTCTTCCGTGGCGATATCTTTGTTCAGGAAGGTGTTTTGTTCCTCGGTGAACAAGCATGGAATATGATGGTTTATCCTCTAAATGGCCTCCGATCTGTCTAGGTGAGGTTCTTGGGCTATCCCGTGGAAGTATCTGACCATAGCACTTTCAATCTCCTTATGTGACTCCCACTCGATTCGATCCCGGTCCTTGAGCTTCAAGATTTTGTTGTGGGCCCTTCTGGCCATGGTTTTTCTGTGGAAGAACTTGGTGTTTCTTTCTCCTTCCTTCAGCCATCGAATGTGGGATTTTTTATGCCAGAGTGTTTCCTCCTGCTGGCATCGCGCCTCCCAATATTGGGTCAATTGGATCTCTTCCTTTTTTTGGTCTTCCGTATAGCTTTCCAGCATGCAAGTCTATTGGAGTTTTTTCATTTTTTCTTCTATATCGGTTTTTGCTATGTTTATATTCCCGAAGGTGTCCCTGTTCCACTCTTTGAGTTTGTTTTTTATGTATTTGAGTTTCTTGTGAAGTCTAAACATCCTTATCCCTTTCTCCGATTGTTCCTCCCACCACCACTATTTGATTCTGTCCTTGAAAGTCGGGTGATCAATCCATAATTTCTCAAATCTGAAGGGTCTATTCTTTGGGGCTATATGGAAGCCTTCTTCTAGTTGCATTGGCTAGTAATCAGATCCACCCCAGGGAAGGATGATGCAATCTAAGGTTAGTCCCTGCATAATGATCGACTCCGATAAAAGGAATCTGTCGAGTCTTGTAGCTACCTGGTGTTGGTTCATCCATTTATTTTTCCAGTTGAATTGGCCATTCTTAGTTTGGAGATCTACCATCTCTGCTCTGTCTATAAAATTTGAAAACTCCTTCGCATCCTGATCGAATCTTCTCGTACCTCCTTTTTTTCTGCAAGGGAGGTGATAATGTTGAAGTTCCCTACCAAGATCCAGTGGAGGTTGGTGGCTCAGCCTTTTATATCTTCTAGGTATTGGATCATTCCTTTCTTTTCCTCTGGCCCGTGGGGCCCATACGCATTTTTGTAGAGAATATCCTCTGTGTTTCCTATGATTTGCATGTGTATCGTTAGGGTATACCTGGTTGCTTCGACTGCTATTAAATTTAGAATTTGTGGGTTCCACAAGGTGAAAATGTCGCCTGACCTTTGGTGGTCTTCGATGGCTACCATATTTTACTTGTGTCAGTGTTGTTTACTGATTGCCTCCATTCTCTCTATAGTGCATTACATCTCTTGAATAAAATAGAGATCTGGTTGTTCCTGCTTTAGTTTATTCCTAAGGATTCTTTGCTTTGTTGGGTTGTTTAGGCCTCTTATATTCCAATTTATAACCTTCATTTAAACATGTGGGGGAGAGTGGGGAAAGAGTTTCTTGATCTTACCTGAGTTTATCAGAAGCGCTCCCAGCTCATGTAGTGCTACGTTGTTTGATTTCCTACCTATTTTCCTCCTCATTTGCTTGGGTGATAGTTGCAGTTGTCCCTCGTCGACTTTCACTCCAAGCTATCCTATCTCCCCATGTGTGTATTTTTTTCCTCTGGCTTTGGCTTCCTCCCTTAGGAGGAATAGGTATTGGATGCGGTCGATTTGCTATGTTAGAATGTTGTCGACTCCCTACCTTTTCCATTGTTCCAATATGTTCGGAAGGCCTATCCCTTCCCATTCCATCAAGTCTTCGAGATCAGGGTCTTCTATACCTACTTCGCTCATGGTCATCTCTGCATCTCCCTCTGCATCTTGCATGGTGGTGTTGTCATCTTTTATTTCTCCATCCCTTGGGGTTGTGCAACTCCCCTGAGCTATCGTGTTGTTTGGCTGGTGGGTAAGCTCTTTTGTTGCTTGGTCTCTGACTTCTTGGACTTTTGCCAAGTCATTTTCGTCTGTTGTCCCTTTGTTTGTTTGGTCCCTTCCTTCCATTTTATTCCGGTTCTCCTGGTTATTTCCTGCTGAGGTTTTGTTTTTCTTTTTATTTGCTCTATTCCTGGGGTTCAATGTTATAAACCCTTCCTCATCTTGCCGTGTTTTGGGATTTTTCGTTTCCTACTTTTTATTTAGAGGGAATTTTTTGATCAAGTGTCCATGCTCATGGCATCTTCTGCCTCTGAAGGGGATCTGTTTGTAATCCATATTCTGGATCCATTCCTCATCCCTGAATTCCAGACTTATGGCTTATGGGAATGCTCTAGAAATGTCCATCTCTATGCAGATTCTTGCATACGATGTGTATCTTCCTTTTAGGGTGGCTTATGAGGTCTTAACATATTTCCCTAGTTTGTTTCATATTGCTTCAAAGGTAGAGGGAAACCAGTAGTATAAGGATAAGGAATAGAATCACAACCAAACTGGTACCTTTTTGAATGTTTCTTTTTTTCGGGGAAAAAATTTCTTTCCAGGGTTGCATGTAGAGTCCCGCTGAGGCATGGAAGTAAGGACCTGCCTCAAAGATTTTGTCCCTGTCCTCCAGGTTAATAAATACTATTGTGAAGAAACCCTTCAAACCAAGGTGGAGTTCCACTTCCCCATTTGGCTTCTAGTGATATTTGATCCAGTTGCGCAGTGTTCTTTCTATGGGCCATAACCCCATGAACTTGCATATGAGCGCATGTGTCTTCATATGATCCCTGTAGAGTTGTGTTTGTGGGTCCTCCAGCACTACCTTGGGTCTTATTGATGTTTTGGGCTTGCATGGGTTGTGCCCCTCCATACTGTTAGCTTCCACGTTCTCATGCATATACTTTTGAGTTTCCTTAGCGTCTTCCTCCACGGTTTCATTATTGTCCTCACTTCTTTCTTGGTGCTTACCTGGGTCTGATCCCGAGGTTCCTGTTGCTGGTGCCTTGAAAACTACGCTTCTTGGCCCTTTCCCTCTATCCACCACTACTTGTTTGTAAGAGGGGGTCCCGTTGCCCCCCCCCCCTTGTTGTTCATGCTTCTCTCTTTTGTGGCCGCGATTTTCAAACCCTAGCTCGTCACGACTGTCAAAACCCTAGCTGATGTTGTTGACTCAATAGAAGACAATGAAAGTTATATTACCTTCATATAATTTTATTTGTGTGACGATCATCTATTTTATTTTTTTATATAAATGAAATAACATTTATTTTTTTGAAATATGTAGTTTACGAGCCATGATGCTCATGACTCGGCCAACGAAGAGGACTTGTATTCATCTCCGGACCCAATGGTATTGATACATAAGAAGATCATTAAAGCGAACACAAAACTTGCTCACTTGTTAGACCTTGAAGATCAAACTTCTGAGGTCAAACAGAGGATCAAACTGATTATGACATAGCTTAGGACATGTAAGGTAATAACCATAATTTAAAGTGATTTTTTCTGTGTCATAAGTTCAATTATGAAATTTTGTTTTTTAACTTTTACATTATCTAAACAGAAAAAAACATTTTATTTCTTATATAGATTTATTTGGAGCCCGTTCAACACGTTATTGGTAGTAGTGGCATTGTACAAACACCACAGATTCCTGATGCAGACCCTCATATACTTGTTAGGCTATTTAGTTCTCCAGCTTCCACACCTTTAGATGGGAGCCATGACATGCACCCTCAGGCAGCCACACATCTAGGCTCTAGAGGTGGTGACATAAATGAGCCTGATGATGTGGATTATACGATTGCATTTCGTGGAGCGAGATGTGTTACCAGCATGGGGACCCTTTCTTGCACATTTATGGTCAACGAGGAAGGACTTACATTAAATAAAATAAGACTCCCAGGGAGTTTTTAATATTTTAATTGTTTCATGTTGTCTATCTCAAACATAGAACACTTATATTATTATTTTTAAATTGATGATCATACATTTTTGCATGTAGGAAACGATCATTTTTATAGGAACTTGGAGACCAAGACATTGTTGATTTTTGGGCCAACCATACGCACGAGGTGGAATTCCCAAAATTCCAACCTCAAAATGGAACTTATGGATTATCTTGAATGCCTCTTCGAATTAGACACCTTCAATAAAAAAACGACCACCTCCTTAGCTAGCCAATATTTAAAATCTACGCGAGATGTGTATAGAGTTAACTTACAAAGGAACCCTAGGTATGAGAGTCCTCCCATGGTTACAGAGAGGGAGTGGAAGGTGCTCATTGAGGATGCAAAGGAAAGAAAAATGAGAAAAGAAGGAAAAACACCAATTGGTACCCCAAGTTAAATTACATTTTGAATTCAATACCTTTAATTTTCTTTACATCTAAATAAAAGTGTGGTATATAACATACTTGAAACTTTTGATAATAGGTTGTTTGACACTTAAAAGGAAATGAAAGAAGAGGTATTTTCAAACATGGCCAGCACAAGCTAGGCCAATGAGGATACACGAAGTTATAGTCACGAATTGTAGGCACCCAAACATCTTAACAATATTATTTGTATCGCCTTCCAATTTTCAGGTAAAATTGCAGCCAATAACATTAAAAATGCATACTCTTATGCAATGCAGAGCAATGAATTCAGAATCAAAGCCACAGAGGAATACCTCCATATTGGTTATAGGTACATATATCAGGTTGTCGTCGAACGTAGGAAAAGCATGAGGCAAACCCCAAGATCCAGTTTGCAGGATAAGGTAAATAAAAAACAATCCACATTAACATTTCATTACTTATAAAATACACTCATGTTTGATATCGTCCATAAATTTCATGTGTTACTTTGTTTTAATCAGGGGAGAAACATTATCAACAAGCCCATTCGTACTGAAGAGAAGTGCATTGATAGTGCAATGTCACCATAACATGGTGCTCCTGAGCAACCCCATTCCAGTGGGATGCAGCCCCATGGTGTTCCTACGACTGAGACCCACGACGGTAATATGGTTGTATATTAATCATATACTTAATAAGTTTGTAATTATAAATTTTGTACTTCTATTTTTTTTACTTATACATTTACGATTTTGTCCTTCTAAATTTTGTGGTTTCAATGGTAGAGAATGTCATACTTGAGGCTCCTTCAGCTGAAGAATAGTACAGGCAAACAACCATTCCAACGGTGTCGACTAGTGCACTGGGTAAATAATTACATTACAAAGGTTTTTTTTAATATTATTGAACTACTTCAATGATATTTATAAATTGGCCATATAAATTTAATATATTTTTTTTTTGTAGTGGATGCCCCCTCATAGTGGCTTGCACGTTGTCAGTACAAGACCAAACGTTCTCTCATACGTGAGAGGATTCAAGCAGAATTAGTTGTTGAAGAGCCCTAGAAAACGAAGACATGGATGTTGATGATTTACTTAAGAACTGGAAAACACATTATAAGAGGCCTAAAAACAAATGATGATGTATAATATTATTATGAGACAGATTGATGTGCACATAGCTAGTATAGTTGGAACATTTTTGGATGATAAACCTCATTTATAAAAACCATTTTTTATGACTCATTCCTTTGAATGAGTTCTTGCATATTTTTTGTTGCATTTCCTTTGAATGAGTTCTTGCATACTTTCTTGTACTTATATTAGTTGAATATGAAATATAGATGGTTAGTAAAATATGGATAGAGATATAAAAACAAATCCAATTCTATTAATTTGTAGTACTTATGTTCAAAGCAAAAGGAAATCAAACAACTTTGTATTTATTTCATCTTAGCTTTCTTTCTTAGCTTTACAATCACTTTTTATCAATTTTGAATATTTTTAATGCATATTTTCTATTAGAATATAGTTGGATATTAGGGAATTGAGAGTCATGTGAGAGGGGGGAGGGGCCATAGGAGCTTCCATCTTCACGTGGTTGGCCATGTTAAGTAGAGAATAATTTATTGGAGTTGTTTAATCTTGGAGCAAACCTCCCTTGATCCAACGGAGCAACAACATAGTCAATGTTGACTTTGTTGTTCCTCTTTCATATCGAGGGAGGTTTGCTCCAAAATTAGATGGCTCCAATAAATTATTCTCGAAAACAAGAGGAGTTTATTCAAGAGTTCTATTTAGTTATATATCTATCGTGTTTTTAGTTTGTTCTCACCAAGTAAATCCATGTTTGAATCTAGGATTGTGAGGGGCTAGTCCAAAAAACAAGGCTTATAAGGTGCTTGAAAGCACTGTCAAGGTATGTTCTGACATTTTCATTAAAATGCATATTAGATTAAACAATGATACCAATATGAGTTGTATTCATTTTATAGATATTTATGGAGGTTGAATGACTTGGCACTGCAGGTATTAGACAAACATAGTGATGGATGAGTTGCGATCAGGGGAGGTATGTTATCCAAATCATTACTGACTAAATAATGATGTACAATTAGAATTGTCATGCTTCTTAGAATGGGGATATCATCATTAAATAAGGATTTGATACAATATGGATTATTTTTCATTGCAATAGTTTAATCACTAATGAATTGGTAACACCCATACCATTGGATAGAATGTGATCCATATCCAATTGTAAAAATACCTATGGTTTCTCTTTGTATTCATAGAAGAACATTGGTAATGAGAGTGCAATTTATTTAAAAATTGAAGTTGATTCCATACTAGCCAAAAACAATCAACCTAATATCGTCCTATAATGTCTTATATAAATAATTGGTGTGGGGTAATCATTGTGCAACATGTTTTATTGTTAGTCCTAGATAGTCACCAATGAGGTATCTAATTAAATTACTTAAGTTGGAAAGAAGGTCACTCAAGTTTACTCTGCGGTGAAATAGCTCATGTATTCACATTTATGCACAAACTCATCATATCACATGACATGTATTTGGAATGGAAATATTCTTGGTGCTAAAGAAAGAAACGACACTTATCTCAGGTAGTATTTGGTTATAGTAATTTCTCAAAATGATGTATGAAACATTCTTTGGTTATCTTCATTTTCCTTCTACCAAGTAAAAATGCATATCCTCCTACATTTATATTCAAAGGAATTAATAAGAAACTCCTCCTTTTATGCATCTCCTCCTCCTTTTATGCATCTCCTCCTCCTTTTAGATTTGCTCCAATGAATAAAAAACTTCACTTAAGCACACATGTCACCTCTAACATTCAATTAAAAGGGTCTTTTGCATTTTATATATAACACAAGTCATTGTCTATCATCCTTCATGCCTAAAAGCTAAAACTTATTCCCATACTTTTAGATGTTGAGAATACATGGTATAATAATGTTGCACAAGAATTTGCCTTGATACTATGTTTTGTGAATTACCACCCTACATTTCTCTTTCATTATGACTTCATAGCCCCATTGGAACCAAAACAACATGTATGGTTGTTGATTCTTAACACTCTAGATTCAATATTTGGACAATTTATATAGCTACATTATTCTTCATGATACTACTATCAATAATCACTTTGCAACACTTATAATTGTCTTTACACTTTGTTATGAATATGTTCTTTCTTAATCTACACTCTTCCTTTGGAGCTATTTGTTTTCTTAGCATTATCTACAACACCAAGTTCTTGTATTGTTCCAATTGGTACTCTTTTATTTAAAGTCACTCATTGTGCTAGTATACCTTTTCAACCACCTCTATGTGCATTTTCCATTTGTGACACTCAAATAAGGACTCATGTTCTTTCATTCTATGTGTATAACAATAAACTTATCATATGTAATTATCATATCCACCTCTTCCTCATGCCTTGTAAAATCCTTAGTGTCAATTTATTTCTAGGTATGTATGTTTGGTATTTTCTATCTTCTCTCATCTCACCTCTTCCACCTTCCATGTGGGAATTGTGCCATCTTCATGTGCATCATCCTCTAAGTCTAGCGTCTTTTCCTTTGTCAAAAATCCTTCAATGTGCATTATGTGCTAATGTCTCATTCACTTCAACAATAATTGATATTCATCTTCTACTATGTGTAACTTACGTAAAATTGTTTTCATCTTGAATGACTAACTTTATTTTGTTCATATACTTTGAAATTTGTTGGTATTTATCTTCCTCGTGTCTAATTCATATCAATGATGTGCAAAATTCCTCTATGTGCTCTTCTGTACTTTTTCCTTTCTATATCAAGTATTACAATTACTTGAGTAATATTTTCTTGTAATTTGCGAGATAAATCTTTTCTGTCAACTTCGAAACCATATAATCCTTACTCCTAATTATCTCTTTACACTTATGATTTTTTTCAAGATACACACATTCCCACAAATAGAAATGTTACACTCCAAATTTATCAACATAAATTTTATCCTTTGAAATTGAGAAATATGACTAACAAATAATTGTGTTTCTTGATCCATGCAGTGGTGCTGCTGGGA
This sequence comes from Picea engelmannii, assembly GCA_009831015.1. Taxonomy (NCBI): domain Eukaryota; kingdom Viridiplantae; phylum Streptophyta; class Pinopsida; order Pinales; family Pinaceae; genus Picea; species Picea engelmannii. The sequence continues at coordinate 454,861 of ML787952.1, read as the reverse complement.
GGAATGTGGATAGAGTTTCTTTTTTATCCATGCAGTGGTGTTGTTGGGAGGAATGTTGATAGAGTTGAAGGTGTCTTGGTGTTATGATGAGAGTATGAATTATTGAACTTGTATCAACAACACTTGCAACTCCCTTTAAAGTTGTCCTTTCACTTTTTTGGAGTTTGTTATGCTTGACTGGCTACTTCTTGAGCTATAAGAAGTGCACTGCTCCCTCTAGACTAATATTCCAATTGTCATCAACTCCACTTTTATTGATGTCATTTATCCACAATTCCAATATGGTATTGTTGTCCATTGTAGTTTGGGTTTATTCACTCCTCACCCACTATCCTACTAGCATCATGGTGGCATCATGCTTGGACAAAATTTGCAAAATTTAATTTTTGTTACAAAGTTTAAAATATAGGAGAATATTAGGATCCATTTTGGATCAGTGTCCCACATCAAATTCGCAGATTGCTCAAGAGATTTGTAGCCCGTCAACATCTTCCACTATTTTTATTGGTTGTTGTGCACTATGCTACATCATCGTGATAGTTAATAAATTGAATAATAAACAATGGGGTGCATTGTATTTGGCATCTTCACTAGTTTCTATGACTTTAAAATCTTCTCTTTCTCCTCTATTGTTGTTCAAGAGTTTTTACCATTGCAACTTTTTTCAAATAGTTACATATTTTGTTCCATTTTTCTACAAAAACGTCTCTATAACTTAACACATTCTATTGAATTTTGTGGCACTTTTGTTTTTTTAAGTGTTCTAATTTGTCAATTTTCTAATCATCATAACACATAATTGCACTTATTTTAGAAGAGTTGTTATATGAAATCATTTGCTTTTCCATGGAAACTCACATGGGGAAATGCAAGGGATTCTTCCCCATGTTCGTGGATGGCATCCCTAGTAAACCTGTAGGTGTAGACTAGTGTGTCTAGTGCATAAGATTTGGACTAGCTAGCACTTGCTGGCACAGAACTAGCCAAATGACTAGACAAACTGGTGGCATCTAGTTTATCTAACCCCTGAAAACTTTGAGAAAGGAAAAAGAAATAGGAAGACCCAAAATGATTATAAGAAATACCCAAGAGTTGGAAGCAATGTCGATCAACTACTCTTCTAGAAATCAAGGTGGAGAATAAATTGATGATAAGTTTTATATTGATATTTGATATGGTTGTAGAACCCTATGTTGCTTAATTAATTGTGTAAATGCAATTGGATCACATGATCTTTTGTGGCATGGCCCATCTAATGTTTGAAAATATGAAGTGTTTTCCCTACATATGATAATATATAAATATCTAGAGGGGTTGGTGCTATGTCGAAAACAAAACGTCTAATGAATAATTGAAGTCATGCATATCTAGTTTGAATTATCTATAAAATTTATTAAGAAACCGTGTGAATCTATAAACAAAGAGTGATTGTCCATGGATTACACAATAAAGGGGGCATATGAAGATGAAATGATCTTTGGAAAAAGGCTCTTGAACACCTTAGGGATATATGAGGCTACATACATACCTCAAGAAACCATCATATGGAAAACAAAATGGACTTGATCAAGAGACTAGATATATCACCAAATCATTATGATGCATTTCAACTGAGGGATCTACAATCATTGGAAACCACCCCAAAACTTTGAAGGGTCTTTTTGGATCTCTCAATTGGAAGATGTGGAAGAAAAATGGAAAGCAAACAAAACGAGATATTGTAAAATTTCCCAAGGATCAATACATGAATAACTCCAATGATGGTAAGATGAGAGAATATCAATAAATAGAAAGGAGGCACATTTATGAGAAAGACACAAAACCCATAAAGGAACATTAAAACACTTGCAGTGTGTCTGTCTTCTGACACCCCCTCGTCTCACTTCTGACGAATGAAAACGTGGCCGATATAGAAACTTCATCGATGAATCATTTCTATGTTGTCTGACTGTCGACAAATAGAACATGGATGATATAGAATCTTCTTTGATGAATAGTTTCTATATCATCTCACTTCCAACGAATGAAACGTGGTCGATATAGAAACTTTGATGATGAATAGTTTTGAGTTCATCTAATTGTCGACGAATGAAACGTGGTCGATATGGAAAATTAGTCGATGAATAGTTGCACTTGTTCATCTCACTTTAGACGGCATCAACATCGGAAGTGAGATGACCATTTGTGTAGCTATAGAATTGGGCCTTCGACGACACATGTTTGTCAAAGACGTCGAAAGTGAGACAACTAGGAAATCCATCGGAAGTGAGATGGTACCAGAATCGACGTTTGTGGGGACCAGGTTTTGTCAGTATCCAGACAACATTAAGTCGAAAGTGCCGTCAGAAAATGACCCAAATTTACTAGTGTGGAGGGAAAATAATGGGATGATTCTGAAGATGAAAATTGTGATGAAGTTCCCCCTCCACACAAACAATCAAGCGATGAAGAATGTATTAGCGAAGAACCTCCATATCTTGAGCATGCCTTGGATGAAGAAGATTGCACATCTCCAAGGAAAGAACCCAAGGAGGAAGCTTATGAAGAGGGCTACCGACCTCTTGAAGAGGAGCAAGAATTAACACATAATTCTATTAAGGACAACGAAAAACTTGATTGAAGAAAGAGAGCCTGAAGAGGTGATTAATGAGGAATATCACCAAGAAGAACATGAGTTGCCTTATGAATATGTTGAAGAAGAACACTTTGATGAAACACACCTTGTTGAAGAACTAACCCATGAAGAGGCTCTTGATGAAGCACCAATGTTTGCTCCCTTATTTGATGAAGTCATCCAAGCTTCCATTCCTCCTACACAAGAAGAAAAGAATGAGATAAGTTACACTCCTTTCCAAGTTTTCGATATTGATGCATTTCATGAATGGGAAAGTGAAGATGTGCTAGAGGAACCCTTGGATGCATTAGACCCTTCTTGTTATAATGAAAGTGATGATGTGATTAATAATATTGATGAGTTTATACATGTTAGGAGACGTAAATGGGATGTGACCTATTATGGATTTAATGGAGATCCAATTTATGATATTGAAGGCCATTTTTTTATTGTTGCCATTAGAAAAACCATATGTGATTGATATTGATTCAGATGTTTGCAACAAGAAGATGGCATGATTACAGATTTGTTCCAACCTCCCAAGGATGACTTAGTACAACATTCTCATGATGATTTTCGATTGTATCCTAGGGGGTTTGAAACTTATTCTTTTGAGCACTTGGATTTATTCTACAAAGAAAACTTTCAACCACTGTTGCGCTCTAATTCTGATGAGGGTAGGGTCATGGTTTTCCCGAAGCAGGATTTTTGTGACGAGAGTTTTCAGCTTGAAGAAGCAAAAAGAACAGAAGAAGTCATGAAGTTTCAGATAATGAAGAAAGAAGAAGCGGTTGATAAGCTTGAAGAAGAAGTTGTCACATTGAGAAGTAAAATCGTCAAGCTCAACATGAACGTTGAAGAGATAGAAACATCCACATCAGTTATAAAGAATGAAGAGAAACACTCTAGGTTGCTATAAAAGAAGAATGAAGAAATATAAAGATTTATGCAGAAGTACTCAAAGGAAGGAATCGTGGTCAACCAGAATCTAAGAAAACTATTAAAGATACATCTTCAAGGGGACCATCCATGTTCAAGCCACAAAGAAGCTTCAATCATGATCATGATTAGTCAAGACAAAAATTCAGAAGGACTACGCCACAAAGAAGATCATTCATTCCCAGGTATGTAAATTTCTTTTATGGTCATTGTTTTTATTGTACTAACTTTGGACATAAGGTTGCAGATTGGAGGGATTATAAAAGAAATGTTCAAGCAAGAAGTGCCTATGTGGCCGCACGTAACATTGAGTGTTACAAATGTCATAATTATGGAAACATAGCCAGTGATTGTAGATGCATGATTGATACTTCCATGAAAAAGAATATTGATATAAGATATAAGAAAGTATGGATCAGAAAGCAAGAAGAACAGGTGAACAAAGACCAGGTACCAGAGATCGCAAGATTGACAATAAAACGAGATGAAGAAAATTCTACAGAGAAAAAGAAAGATGTCAGATACAGAAAGGTTTGGAAAATAACTAAAATAAAGGAAGGGAAAGTAAATAAGGAACATGTTCAAGCTATTGTACTTTCAGACATTGTAGTGAAAGATGAATCCATAGACAGAAAGAAAGAAGTCAGAGCTCAGAGAGATAATGAATCTACCCATGAAGATGATGATGAATACACATAAGAGCATGAATTGTTTTGAGCCATCCAGCTTAGAGAATCCCAAGTAATATGAATATTAGACAAGGGGAGTCTATGTGATAGTTGTGATAGACCAAAGAAACATCCTTAGAGCAGCTTGTAGAGTTTGAGAAGACAGATTCAGAGCAATCAATTAGCAAAAATATAGTTTGATAGTATAATGATAAATGGGTTAGCATTATGGACAGTTGTGCAAGTAGAGTCTTCGACAATATGGATAGAGATGGATTCATAAGAACACTTAGTAGGTTTGGATAGATATATGATAGTGGACGAGAGCATGGATTCATAGATTGGTTCAGAGATTGGTTCAGAGACAAAGGAACATTATCGTAATGGATGATAATTACACAGGAAATGGCTCAAACAATGCTAATGGATTACAAATTGGAAGATATTTTTTGGAAATGGGCAGTGCATACACCAGTTCACATTCAAAACATAGTAATTCTTAGAAACAACACTGAAAAAACTCCCTACGAGCTATTTAAAGGAAGACAAACAAATGTGAAGCACTTCAAAGTTTTTTGAAGCAAATGCTACATCAAAAGAGAAGATGGAAGAATGGGAAAGTTTGACTCTCGTGTGGGCAAAGGAGTACTTGTTGGTTACTCAAGTACAAGGAAAGCATACAAGTGTTACAATTTGAGATTGAACAAAATTGTGGAAAGCGTCAACGTAACAATTAGTGAAACATGCTTAATAGAATCAAAGGAAGAAGAAAATGAATCAATGGAATAGCCTTCCAAAGAAGAAGCAGAAGATGAAAAGGAAGTAGAAGAGGAAGATGAAAAGAAACCGACAGAAACAGAAGAGCAAGTTCAACAAGTGTCTCCAAAGACACCCTGTAAACAAGTACATAAGAATCATCCTTCAGATCAAATTATCAGAAAAAATGATGCAGGAGTTGAGACTAGAAAAAGAGTATGTTCACCAGAACAAACACACCTAGCACTCTTATCTACAATTGAACCAAACTGTTTTGAAGAAGCCAACAAGGATAAATTTTGGAATAAGGCCATGGATGAAGAATTGGATTAAATAGAGAAAAATGACACTTGGGAATTGGTTCCAAGACCAAAAAATAAGAATGTGATCGGCACAAAATGGGTTTTCAGGAATAAATTAAATGAAGATGGACAAGTTACAAGGAACCAAGCTAGATTGGTATGTAAAGGATATGCTCAGATTGAAGGACTCGACTTTGAAGAGACATTTTCCCCAATTGCCAGAATGGAAATAATCTGTTTGCTTTTAGCTTATGCATGCTCCAAAAATGTTAAAGTATATCAAATGGAAATAAAATCATCTTTTATGAATGGGGAACTTGAAGAAGAAGTCTACATTGAACAACCAGAAGGATTTCAGTTTTCAGAGAACACATATTATGTGTGTAAATTAAAGAAGGCCTTGTATGGTCTAAAACATGCTCCTAGAGCATGGTACCCCAGACTGGATAAGTATTTGCACCAGGCAAGGTTCAGAAAAGGAAGTGTAGACAACAACCTCTACATCAAGGTAAGTCAAGGTAATATTTTATTAATTGAAGTTTATGTTAATGATATTATTTTTGGTAGTCATGATGATAGGTTAAGCTAGAAATTTGCAAAAGATATGCAGAAAGAATTTGAAATGTCGCTACGTGGAGAACTATCCTTCTTTCTGGGACTTCAGATACGTCAAAGCAACCAAGGAATTTTTATTTCTCAAACCAAGTATATCAGAGAAATGCTAAAGAGGTTCGGAATGGAAGATTGCAAACCAGTTGTCACTCCCATGCAAACCAGTTTCAAGTTGAGAAAAGATGATGATTCAAAGTCTATAGCTCAAAGGCAATACAGGTCAATGATTGTCAGCCTATTGTATGTGACAGCATCCAGACCAAATGTAATGCAAGCAGTTGGACAGGTGGCACGATTTCAAGCAGCACCAAAGGAATCACATGTATTAGCAGTGAAGAGGATTTTCAGATATCTCAAAGGAACAGAAGATTTTGGGCTATGGTATCCAAAAGGAAAGGATCTATCACTAATTGCCTACACAGACGCAGATTGGGCAGGTTGTATTGATGACCAACGAAGCACCAGTGGAGAAAAGTTCTACTTGGATGAGTGTTTAGTATCATGGATGAGAAAGAAAGAATCATCAATATCTCTATCTACAACTAAGGCAGAGTATATTGCAACAACAACATGTTGTACACATGTTCTTTGGATGAAACAAACTTTGACATATATACAGGTTGAGTATGATGAGCCCATTCCAATATATTGTGATAATACAAGCGCCATCAGTATCTCAAAAAACCTGGTGATGCACTCCAAGACGAAGCACATTCCAATCAACTATCACTTTCTACGGGAACAGGTTGCAGAAAAGAACATCAGAGTTGAGTATGTGGGCACGAAAGAACAAGTGGCAAACATCTTTACAAAACCACTTCCACGGGAAGCCTTTGAATATCTTCGCCAAATACTTGTAGTTATTTCTACTCCAAAATGAATGCTTTTTGAATGCTTATCTTATATGTCTTAGATGTACACGAGGAAGAACCATAAGAGGACAGTTCAGTCAGGGGGAGAAACCCTGGATGGAAAGATACCTTTGCCATTGATGACAAAGGGGGAAAGATTTATCAGATGCAGAGGACAGAGGCATGGTTCCAGGGGGAGCAGATTTATCAGATGCAGAGGACAAAGGCATGGTTCCAAGGAGAGAAAGAGTGATATGATTTCAGTATTGCATCAGATTGGTGCCATCAATGCCAAAGGGGGAGATTGTTGATTAAGTTTGGTTGTCATTGATGTCAACCCTTGAAGAAAGCCCCATAGCACAAAGGTTTGGGTAATGGACCCAAGATTGTTTGATGTAAATATGAATCATTATTGTTTTGTCATGGTTTATAAGAAGTAAATATGGATGAACTCCAAAGTGGTCCCATTATGGTGAAATCCCTCACGGGAAGATGCTTTGTGGAGTAAGAGAACCCATGTTTAATTGTGTAATAATGAGATGAAGGATAGTGAATTTGTTAGGGAAACTATCCTAGATGGATAGTGCTTGTCATGTCATTTCCGGTGGTATGTGGAATGTCACATAACCCCTCACGGTTAGAGAGTTATGGCCATGAGAAGTTGGAGACCCCAGGTTTGGGTAATGGACCCAAGTTTGTTTGATGGGTAACGGTATGAGTTATGATATATTTTTAGATAATACTAGTCTATATGGATAGTACATGTCATTCCATTTTCTAGTGGTATGTGGAACGTCACATAACTCCTCACGGTTTGAGAGTTATGGCCTTACAAAGTTGGAGGACCCTCATATGTCATCTAGAAGCCCCAAAGGGTCAAAGTAGTCAAAGTGGTTTAAGAGATTTTAAAAGGTAAATAATAAAGTGAAGTAATGAGTGTATTATAATTCAAAGTGAATACCAAATAAATTATTTCAATAATAAATTTAATGGAGAAATTAGAAGTGGGTTAACCCTAAAATAAGGAAAGTGCGGCCAAGTGACCTAGAAGATGTTTTTAAGGAAGCTAATTGGAGAGTATAAATAAGAGGCAAGGCTCTCTCATTTCAGATACACTTGAGAATATTGAATATCTATAGGTGTCTGAGGTAACCAAGGATATCTAAGCCGAAATTCTGAGGGAAGGTGAAGAAAAGAAGGCCGAAATGCAAGGAAGGATAAATTATTTTGATGGTGCTTTCTAAGGTATGTTATTTACAGGTCATCTCACCATTTTCGCTATAAAAAAATTTCTATAATGATTCAGACCGTGAAATTGATATTCCATTGATAAAACATATCCAAGTATATGTGGTAAACAATTCAGATTTTGGGTCATTTTATTTTTGGAGTTACACTCCGTGGATAATAGGGTTTGTGGCTAGTCCTGAAACTAGTCAAAAAAAGGTGTTTCGGGTAAAAACGTCATAACTTCTTCATAATAGATACAAATTCAGTGAAACCAAATGTGCTGGTTAGGGTACAGTCTTTAGTATGATGTGTAATAGTTTCATATCATTTCAACAAATATTCAGTGCGGAGCACGCTCTACAAGGTCGCTCTCTAGAATAAGCTAGAATTCAACAAGGTATGTCATTTTTGCTATAACTCCTTTTCTGAGAGGTTCCAAGTAGTGAAACTTGGAGGAATTTCATTAAACACAATGAATAACATTGTGTATCAATTTCATATCTTTATACATTACATGTATAAAGTTATGATTACTTCAAGTTAGGGTTGTTGACTAATCCAAAACTAGGCATGTGAGACTAAAGAAAAGTTTGATGAAAATGCTAGTCTCTTGTTGTTAAATTTAAGGAAGGTTTGAAGGAATGTGATCATATACACCAAGTCTATTACAGAGGTATAAATCAGATTTGGATGATGAAATTGATGAGGGATTTTGGTTGAGGTACATGTTTAGTACATGGTTGAGACAAGCAGTTGATGAGTTGGCACATACATGAGGTGTATAGTTGATGTTGTTGGTACATATTTATGAGTCATAGTTGATGAGTAGTTGACACACATGACTGGTACATACTTGGTACATGGTTGGATGCACTTTTTTATGGTACAGGTTGATTACAGGTTGTTTGATACATGTTGGTGCATGGTTGATGCACTTGTTTATGGGATATGTTGATTACAGGTTGAGGTACAGGTTGATGCATGGTTCAGATTTATTGGTACAGGTTTACAACAATACATCTCACTTCTACTTCAGGGCAGTTGGACGGGGCAAGGACAGGTGGTTGTAGCCACCTTCCGGTTGTAGCCGGAGACATAGGGTGTTGTAGCCTCCTTCTGGTTGTAGCCAGAGAATTGGGGAGTTTGAGCTTCCTTCAAGTTGTAGCCTGAGAAACTCGGGGGTTGGAGCCTTCTTCCAGTTGTAGCTGGAAAACAAAGAAATTTGGTGCTTCCAATGAATGTAATTCTTCAAGACATATAAGAAAAAGCATTATGTGGTTTTCTCCCGATTTGGGTTTCCACGTAAAACACTGGTGTACTGTGTATGTGTATGATTTTTCATTTGTTCATTGATTATTTACTCTGCAGTTATTGGATGATAATGCTTCATTGATATATCACTTGGATTATATGGTTAAAAAGAATTAAATTTCTCTATTACTGATTCACGCCCCCTCTCAGTAATCCAACACCATATTGTAATTTTCTTCCATAAAATCATCTAACTCTGGATTGTTTTCTTCTTGTGCCTGAACATAACCATCTTCAACATCATCATGGATGTTAATTTCTTCGATGTTCTCTAATCCATCTCTCTCATCTTGTTGGACATCATTGTTTTTCTCAATATCCACTAATGCATCGTCAAATACAAGCCTTAATCTTGGATCATGGTGTATGACAAATATCCATTTCGGGTCCAAAATATCTTCATAGAAAAATACCTGCACATGAACAACATACATATATTAGAAATATCTTATAAAACTTTTATTTATTAATAAACACGTATTATCGCAAAAAACTATCAATCAATAGATTAATGATCACTATTGCTTCTTATTTGAGTTAAAGAAATACATGCTCACAATGAATTGGTAGAACATGAGGCTCCTTATCCTCCGGTAGGAACCTCTAGGAATTTATAGAAAACAATCCAGTATGGGTATCATATCTTTGTGTTCTCTCAAATGCTTCATGCCATCTACACTTAAAAATACAACATTTAAAAGAGCGGTAATCCAACTCAATCATTTCTTGGATTTTTCCAACATATTGTAGATTCCCTTCAATAATATTCTTAACTTTTGAGCTTGCTCACCTAGATTGCTTGAAATAAACCATGATTCCACAATCAAAGGATCGTCTCTTTACATCTACACTTTCTACACGATAATGTTGTCCATATGCCCACATTGCAGGATATTTCCTCACCTGTGAAAGACCATTTATTTCAGTCAAACCTCTTGTTCAGTGCAATCATTTGTTGTGTCTGCAGGATCCATTGTCATATCCTCTTCCACCCATTGTCCTCTACGTGATTTAATAGTTTTAGGTCCACGTCCACGTACATATCTTTTTCTTTTGCTAGTTGATTGCTCAAGCTCTACATTTTCTCCAATATCCATCTAAAATAATCAACAGCATGCATTAATTTCTGACAAGATTGGATAATACACTATAAAATTTAATGATTTCGTGAAAAAACATGACATTTCACAAAATTCCATTAGATTATTTTTTCCTAAATTAAGTCAAAATTAGAGTACCTGATGTCCCATGTCATTCGTTGTGTCCTCATTTGATATGACACGATCTATTGCCATGGCCTCATCTGGTTCTTGTAATACACAACATAGTCAGTAATGTTTAGTACACCAATTATATTATTTCAATGAATATGCTATGCAACAAAAAACCTCACCTTAGTCACTTTTTTGACATATTGATATCATGTTTTGGAGTTGAAAAAAAACAATTTTATGAACCTGGGTATTTACATCGAGCCAAAATTTCAACAAGAAAAGTATCGAACATCCCTATCCCACATGGCCATCCTAATTTTCAAACTTTTCCCTTGATCGTAGAATCACATTTAATCACCATTCTTGTGCATTTTCAACCAATAAGTTTGAGCTCAAAGGCCACATGGAAAAAATGACTTTATCTCTTCTATGTTGTAGCAATTGTGAATTCATAAAGACCTTTCTCCTTTGATTGAGGTTGCTTTTTATTCTTACCTTTATTGTATCTGCAGATTTTGTTGTCATATCCTCTTCCACCCACTTTCCTCTCTGCGATTTAGTAGGTCTACGTCGTCCACGTCCTCTTTCCATGGTCTCCTCTGGATCCTTTTACACAACAATGACAATCATTATTAGCACACCAATCAAATCCATTATCATTTAATAAGTTAGGGAAAGTAGGGCCACAAGTCAAAATTAGCTTGGGATCAAACACCAATACCATACCATTGCATACCAATACCAATGACATTACATACCAATACCAAAACCATTGCATACCAATACCATTGCATGACAATGGTATGCATACCAATACCAATAAAAAATACGAATACCATTGCAATGGTATGCATTGGCAATGATATGCATACCAATACCATACCAATACCAATACCATTGCATTGCCAATACCAACACCAATACCAATATGCATTTCCAATACCAATACCAATACCAGACCATTGCATACCAATACCATTGCATAACATTGAATGGAAATGGTATGCATTGGGAATTATATGAATACCAATACCAGACCAATACTAGACCAATACCATACCGACATGCCCATCACCAATACCATACGAATACCATACAAATACCAATACCATACCAATATTATACCATACCAATGACATTGCATACCAATACCAATACCATTGCATGGAAATAATATGCATACCAATACCAATACCATTGCATATCATTGCATGGAAATGGTATACATTGGCAATGATATGCATACCAATACCATACCATACCAATACCATACTATACCATACCAATAACAATACCAATGACATTGCATACCAATATCAATACCACTGCATAACAATACCAATACCATTGCATACCATTGCATGGAAATGATATGCATACCAATACCAATACCAATATCATACCATACCAATACCAATACCATACCATACCATACCATACAATACCAATACCAATACCAATACCATTGCCAATACCAATGTCAATACCAATATGCATTGCCAATACCAATACCAATACCAATACCATAACATTGCATACCAATACCATTGCATGGAAATGGTATGCATTGGAAATGATATGCATACAAATACCAGACCAATACCATACCAACATGCCCATCACTAATATGCCCATCACCAATACCATACCAATACCATACCAATACTATACCGTACCAATACCATACCAATGACATTGCATACCAATACCAATACAATTACGTTCAATACCAATACCAATACCAATGACATTGCATACCTATACCAATACCAATACCAACACGCAACTTGAAGAATAAAGTTTGAAGAATAAAGCTAGAAGAATAAAGCAAGGAAATAAAGCATAAGAGGAGAATGACAGCTCGACATTCCAGAAATAGAAGAACAACAGAAAAGTAGCATGAAGGATGAAAAGAAAAATAAAGGCGTCGAACAACTAGTTAACTGATCTGGCCATGCATTGTAATGGGGTATTTGTGGGATGACTAGATTAGGGTTTTTAGCCCTAGCTTTTGTTATAAATATGTAACGGGTTGGGATATTATGGGTTCGTTGTCATTGTCGTCGTTGTTGTTGATTGATTCAGCTAGGTATTATTCCAATGAATTTTGTCTATGATAGATTAGGTTGTGCTATAGTCTGGTAATTACTGAGTTCCAGAGTTATTGAATGTAGCAGTTGAAGGTTGAGAAGGATGAATAAAGGAATGATAAAGATATGTTACGAAATCATGTGTTGTCTGTTTTTTTGTGTGTGATTCTGAATAGTATTTGCATGCATCGTAGAATAGCTTCGTAGGATAGTTAAGTATGGTGCAATGATTCATGACTGTGGCAGTAACAGATCTATACATTAAGTTGGAATATGATAAGTATAAGAATCTGAATCATGAGTAAATTAATAACAAAACAAAACAGAGTTATGAGAACAAGATAATAAGGAAGAATGAATCAAATGTTTGCCTCCCATTCCCTTACCACTGCAGAAGCCCGGTTCTTGTAGTCCTCATAGATACCTCGGGTGAGACTTCATCTGCTCAAGCAGGTGATGTCGAAAGGGTCGATGTCTGGTGGGTTTTGTTGGTCTTAGTTAACCCGAACATTGGTTCTTACAATCCGCACATAGAATAGTGCCAACAAATGATTCTGTCGTGTTAATTTTAGAGAAACTATTAAGTTTCTTTTCAATTTCCTAGATAACAATAACATAGGTAGGATCAATGAGAGAAACACAATCACAAGATACACAAAATTTATCCTGGGAAACCCTCATGGGGGAGAAAAACCAGCAAAAACTTCCTTAATATACATTGCTAATACAATGCCAAGATAAAGGACCAAAAACTAGAGAATAACCAAGATTGAGCAATGCCCCTCTCTCTTCCTTCTTTTCCCAACTACAGTTATCTCCAAACTTGCGCACTTGTTGAGTGACTTGAGTGAGTGAGCTAATGAGGTGCTAGCCTCTCTTATTTATACTAGCTGGCATGCGCTAGGGAGGTGTCTCTTCATCAAGCAGGGCCGACTTCTTCTCTTAGCGGCTAAAACCACTTTAATTAGGACTGGGGGCCGACTTCTTAATTAGCAGCATATAATTAGGGTTTGACCAATCCACAAAAGGGGATTTGGTCATTTACAAATATTGAAATGATCAATCCACAAAAGGGGATTGATATAATTAATAATAACTCAATAATAAGTAGAATACTCTTTGCAGTTACAATATTTCAACACTCCCCCTTAACAAGAAGGGTATTCTACAATACAACATCATCAGAGAGAGGGCAACAACATTGTAAAGAACCAATCTGGTTCTTACGATGGACATCCATCATAAATGGAATGAATAATTGTAGACCATATTGGACAATAAATATATTGAATAAGAATATATATAATGAGATAAAATAGATAATATATGATGAATAGATGTACAATGAGAGTGCCAAATATATAGAGAACCTAAAGGCACATGTGGTGACCATCCATGAAAAGATGTGTCCCTTAGGCAATTAATAACTATTTATTATTATTATTGTTGTTGTTGTTGTTGTTGTTGTTGTTGTTGTTGTTGTTGTTGTATGTTACATTGCCTTCCCCTTAAAAATGCTTTGTCCTCAAAGCATGATTAGAGAAGCACCTATCTCTTGTTCTAACTCGAACTGACTTATCATGATATTTTGTTTTTGTAGTTGCAACACTTGATGAAACAAAACGATATAATCTTCAAATTCCTGAAGTAATATGTTGCATCTCTTTGGAAGTGATCCATCCCAAATCTACTTTCATTGGAATTGTTTGATGATTATTTGTACAGATAGGATTTCTTATTTTAGGCTTCCATAGAAGTTGTCAATTTTGTCTTTTTTTTTTTTCAATATTGTAGTTTAGTTGTTAGTAAGAAGAACATTTTTTAGATTCCTCTTGACCTCGTTGTTGGTCGTAATGACTCTCATGATTTGGATGACGATAAGGCACCCAAATCTCTTGTGAGTTTTCCTTGGAATCATCTTCTTTTGATGTTTGCAATGATTTGTCAATGTAAGAATTCTTTTGAATTTGAACATCAATTGACTTTGTATTGGTTCCTTTTTCTACTGTCGAAATTTGAATGTCGGAGAATTTCTCTATTGGGTCAGTAATTGTTTCCTTGCCGACTAATAATTTTTTTTGATCTAACTCTTCTTGTAAAGACTTCTTATCATGATTGAGATTTTTAATTTGAGTTAATAAATCATGATTATGTCGTCTTAATCATAAAATTTCTTCCTTTTTTTCTGACCTATCGTCTTTTTCTTATTCTAGATTCTCCTTTCTTTCGTCCTTTAAGATTTTGATTTGTTCAAGTAACTTCTAGTTAAGGTTCCTTGGGCAGGATATTTCTTCCTCTTTTTCAGTTAATTTCTCCTCGAGACCTTGATTTTCTTGTTTTGAATTTTTATTCCTTTGTTTCTTGTCTTTTAACTTTCTAATTTTAACTAGTAAATTTTGATTATGATTTTTTAATCGTAATATTTCTTCATCTCGTTCTAGTAAGTCTTGGTCCATTTTTTGTCTTTTGGTCTTTAGTTCTTCATTTTGTGCAATGAGTTCTCGAACACTTTCTTTGAAGTAACGATTATATTTCTCTATTAATTTCTTAATGAGATCACGATTAGCTTGTTCTAACTTTTGATCCCTTTGCTTCTTATATTTTGTCTCGTTTATTTGTACCAATAACTTTTGGTTATGTTTTATTAAGTAAGAAATGTGTTTGTCTTTTTCTAGTAATTTACCTCGAGATTTTGTTTTTGTCTCTCTTGGTTTTTTTGCATTTGCTCCAACCCCACTTGAAATTATAAATTTCTGTTGTGTTCTTGATAATGAATTAGTTGGTTCTCTAATTCTTTTATTTTCATTTCCCAATGCTTGTCACCTTGATTTTATACTAAAGTAAAAATATTTTTACAATATGGACAAGGGCGAGTTCCATTCATAAGGCCCCTTTCATACTCTTTCTCTTTTGCGCAATAGGGACATTTTGCCAAAAATGTTTTCTTTGTAGATGTCATAGTTCACTTCTTATTTTTTTAATAAATGATAAATGTATGAATTTCAAGAACCCACTTTTAAAATAATACACCTCTCCACTTTTTTTTTAATCCTTTAACTTTGGAATATATTATTTTATTCTATATCTTTTTTCTCTTTTAAGTGCCCCTCACTTTCCAGATCCACTTCACTTTTAAAAATATAATAATGCTTCAAATTTTTATTTTTTTTTCATAAATTTATGATGGTATCATTTATAAATTATTATAAAACCTTTTCTCCTTGTTTTTTTGTGGATATCTCTAACTCCACAATATTTGATATGATACTCTCTCTTCTTACTTTTCCTTTATGAATATCCTTTACACAAGTTAATTGACTTTGCTAAATTATATTTTGACTTTGGTTGAATTAATATTACTCCAAAAGACTTAGGTAATTGACTTTTTATTTTGGCTTCAACCCCACCACGTGTATATAGAAAGTTGTAAAATGTTACCACTATAAATTCCTTTTTTATACGGTAAGGAAATACCATGGACCAATGGTTTACCAAAACCATGGGCTTGTAAACTACCAACAAAATCAAAATTTACTATTCCTTCTTCTTTGAAACTTTTTCTTTTAAATTACTTTTTTCTTTTTTTTTTATTCTTTCTTTTTCCTTCTCCCTTTATTTATTTATTTATATTGTTAATTCTCTTCTTCTTGAAATATGGTAATAACTTCTTCTAATTTTCTTGTGTAACTTTTATTCATAAATATGGTAATATCTTCTTCTAACTTTTTTGTGTAACTTTTATTCATAAACTGGTTACGTACTTATTTTGAATTTTGAGTGGAATATCTTCTTTGAACTTTAATTTTTTTCTAGACTTCAAAATTTGCAGTGGATTTCACTTTATATATATATATATATATTAACGACAGCTGTATTTTCGAGCTTTAAATGGCCAAAGGCCGATTGTGATCAATGATCTCGGATTAGAGAAACTCTGATTAAATTTAGTGTGGCCCAAAGCCGAATAAGAACTTAGCTCCGATACTAATGTAAAGAACCAATCTGGTTCTTACAACGTACATCCATCATAAATGGAATGAATAACTGCAACCCATACTCGACAAAAAATATATTGAATAAGAATATATATAATGAGATAAAAATAGATAATAGATGATGAATAGATGTACAATGAGAGTGCCAAATATATAGAGAACCTAAAGGCACATGTGGTGACCATCCATGAAAGGATGCATCCCTTAGATAATTAATAACTATTTATTATTATTATTATTATATTGTATGTTACAAACATCATCAATGTCTTGAACACTGACTAGCATATCTATAAATCATCAGAAGTTTTTCATCATCAATATCATCATCCACAATGTGGAGTTGGAATGGCATCATCATCATCTGCATCAACATCAATTAGTATAACACTAATACATCATCGTCATCAATAATAGCACAAGGCTGATACAACATCATCAACAACAACATCATCAACACGAGGATGAGATAACATCATAGTCAGCATGATCTGAAAATGATAAAGGCTTGTATTCTTGAAAATATTTGCAAGTTTTTATTTAAGTGTTCTTATGCAAAATGATCAATCTGCAAACACAAATTTTATAGAAATTACACATTCAAGATGCAATAATAACCAACAAAATACAGTGAATAGTAAACACATAACACAACAAATGATAAAGGAGTTCACCCCTCTCTTGGGCTACATCTCCTGGTCCAGCTTCCAATGGGTTTTTTATATTATTTACTCAAAGTGATAAAATATGTGTTTTACAATGCTCAAAATTCCAAATAGATTGCTCCAATGGCTTCAGAACGTCCAAAAACCCCTAGTTGGGCTTTTTCGGCACCTGATTTGGCCAAAAATTGAAGAATATAGGCTTCCTAGAAGTTCCCCTTCAAACTTGTTGTCTCTAGATCGCCAAAATGCACCTCTGTCTGTCCAACCTAGCCTTTGCGCTCATTTCTGTGTTAAAACCTAGCACCAGGAACATAACCGAAAAACCGTGCGCAACTGTAGAATGGTTAGGGAACCGAGCCCCCTAACCGCCAAGTCGTTGGGCATATGGCCATGCGACCGCGCATAAAAAAAGGGCTAAACTCCAATCAAATGAACAACTGACAAGTGTTAGCGCGTGGATTAAACCGTTGGTACTTTTAAACTCCTGCACAATGTGTTAACCATCAGTCATATGTATAGACAACACAACTGCGGGCTGGGGCTAAGCCCCAACCCGACCCCCACGTCGGAATATGCACCAATTCAAACTTAAATATATTTAATCCCATATATATAATAAGAACTAATGCGTAGGCTATTGGTATCCCACACCGTGTGAAGGCGCTCCACCAAGGTGGGAGGTCCAGGGTTCGACCCCCCACAGACTCCATATAATTTTAACAACCAAACCAAAAACGGTGCCACGTGGCAGCCCATGTCTGGGTCACGTGGCACCATCCCACTTGCCAAAGACATGCCACGTGTCCAGAAATGATTCGACCACCCAACTGCCAATTGTTCGCTAACTCATCTTTTCCACGTCAGCGTATGGCCCTACCATGTCAGCGTACGGCCCTGCCACGTCAGCAATTGTACGGACTATACAGTCAGCAAATTTTTTTTTGCCTATTTGACAATTTGAACAGAACACGATATCTCACTCATCCGACGTCCGTTTGAACCCATTCGAGTTGCGTTGGGTTCGTGACGATGAGGCCTATGCACCTGTTCAATTTGAAGTGATTCCGAGCACTTTAAATTTTGAGCAAAATTTGATCCCCTGGATCACACCTCCCCATTGGAAAGCTTTTGGACCTCCAAAAGTCTACTTTCAGTCTATCTAAAGATGAGGGTATAGTTCCCTGACCTTCCCAACCTCAATCCACTTGGCTTTGCTTGGATTTGTGCCTTTAAGACCAATTCGAAGATATTCCACATTTCCCTGTTTTGAAGTTCTCATTCTCTTGTCAAGGATTGTGTCTTCATGCAGTTCTGTAAGATATTCTGGGGAGAAATCATCTATAGAAGGAATTTGAACATGTTCTCCTTGATCATCAATCAAAGGAGGCTCATACAATTTCAAATTCT